>BGPR01026617.1:0-21383 GCA_013235015.1 Araneus ventricosus | reverse complement strand
TCGATTAATAATGATGTACTTAATACTCGCATACAATAGTGAAAAAAGCATACAATGACCTTAATTCGATTAATAATGATGTACTTAAGTTCACTGAATGTTTTACTTTATGAACTTAAGTACATCATTATTAATCGAATTAAGTTCATTGAATGTTTTTTTTTCACTATTCTTTTGACAAAAGAAATAAGTTCGAAGTTTTTCAATGGAGTCCATTGCGTCTTTAAAGAAAAGTGGAATAACTTCTTCATCATCGCCTAAAAATACTCTAGACAATTTACCTTCTATTCATTCATCAATTGTGAATAATTGCGAAGCCATGATATCTTTATCACAGTTCACATGCTATAAATGAGGAAGTTTCCACATTTTAGAATAACAGAAGCTTTGCGTCGCGTCGTATAAACGAAGTACTTTATAATTACAATGAATACGAATGAATCTGGGCTGTGATATATATATATAAACGACATGTAAATGAAAAACGTATAAGAGATACTTTACAGTATAAATAAGTAAAATATTTAGGAGGCATTTTTAAAATGAGTTGCAAAACTGTATAAAATCTTGGCCTTCAAGGGATAGCTAGCGATAAAATGGTAATTAAACTTGCATTGCATTTTTAAGGGGTGGGGTAGGGTTAACTTCAGAGAAACGAGCGTTTGCATTTTTCTTTGCTAACCACTAAAAGTTCCATACGAGTATCAAAGCAGACAATTTTTGTTTAAGACATTAGATATTAGATTAGAACCTGAAACATGCATTATAACAGGTCTGGCGAAAAAGTGCTGTTAGCAGGAAGAATGGGGTTCTTAGAATATAAAAAAAATTGTTAAGCTGCCCATGCATTCAATAAATTAACCCTAAAATCAATGTCAAAAGAGCCTGGAGAGGCATTTTATGATCCAAAAGTTTTTCCATGCACTTTTGTTTAATGGCAATAAATAACATTTCACAGTCCGTGTCGATGTAGGCCATCTATATTCAAGGTTGTTCTATATCGCCAATGTCATATCAAAATGTCGTACGTCAGCAGCTACAAGCAGCCAAGCATACGAAAGTTTGATGTAACGACATATGGCACTTTGTTACAACATGCAACAATGACATATCACATGCAACAATACGAGAGCAGGTGCTTCCAACATACATAAATGTTTTGCATCAATAACACGTTTCGACACATTTGATATAAATACGAATTAAGGGAAGTTTTAATTGTGAAGAGCTAAAAATACAAAAATAATAACAAACAACGATGAGGAGTAAGAATCCGGTGGATGACGCCATCAGAGGCCATTCCTCCATGCAGATTCAAAACCAGGATAGGTTTTCTGTAGCGGAAAAAGACTTTAAGGTCTGAATTTAAACTGATTAATTTTCCTCTAAGGCCTGAACCTACCCCGGAATATATTGGAAAGAAAAACATTTATCCACGAAGAAGAAATTAAAAACAAAACAGACTTTTAAACAAAGTATGAAAAGAAGAGCTTAAAATCTCTTGCCTCTTACTAAAGCTGTGGAGTGGAAGAAAAGAAAGATCGCCGTTACAAAAGTCAACTTAGCAAATAGGTGTGCGCACCTATCTCCATCTAGTGAAGGATACATTAACTAAAAACTTGATAATTTTTTTTGTAGATTTTTATAAAAATTGTGGTTTTTATTTTGTTTTTTAGTATTTTTAGATATTCAATTGACTCATTTGACATATTACATTTTGATAAACAGTGATCGATATTTTTTAATAATATCAAGCATGTTATATTTGAAAATTATCTTAAAATGATTTATTTGCTTAAAATTAAAATCTGAGGAAGGTAATGAATTTGCATTGGAAAACTGCGGAAATTAGGATCTGAGAAAGAGAAAATCCGCCTATTTCCGGACCACAATAAACCATGTATCTGTGATATTGGCACGCTCTAGAGATAATTATTAGGAAACTCTTTACCTTAAAGCACGTGGGAGAAACGCATTCCTGCATTGTTTATGATACGAAAGAAGATTCTTATATAACACCGATCTTTTTACCTTCTCGTATACAAAGTATACAAAGAACAAAAAATCGTCGTTTTACAACCACCCATCTAAATATTTTGAAATTTCAAAGGGGAAGAAAATACTCAATCTTTCGCAACCAATAATTAATATTTCTGAATTTTTTAACATCTGATATAAACACGAGAACCACATGTCCCTACCAGATGTGAAACAATCAGAATTATTCGTTATTGGTTGCGAAAAATTGAGTATTTTCTTCCCCTTTGAAATTTCAAAAAATTTAGATGGATGGAGGTGGTTGTAAAGCGACGAAATACTATAATTGTCAAGCAATTCGACTTCGAGATTTTGATGAGCCTCCACGTTTTAGACTTTTTTGAAACCAATTTTAAAATTATGTACGTCTGTGAACACCGTAAGTGGCAGTCTGAATGAACTGTACCAATGAAATTTGGCATGTGCTCTTAATACTAAATTTGCAGATCTGTGTCAAAATTTGGACCCATTCAGCCGAGAGAAAGATATCCAAAATGTATTCTTGTTTATCTTTTACTATACATCAAAGCACAACACGAAATGCTCCGTATTATGGAAGTACGAGAAGAACCTTTCGGAAACGGGACGGCGAACTTTCCTTGCCGTACCCCAAGTTAACATTAAATCACACTAAGTCATTACCCCGACCTTTTACTAGGCATACGGGTACATTTGAATGACCGGCCGCCACGACAGCGTCGGGCACTGAGGTTCCTGCACAATAGCCCTCATTTCAAAGTGCCCATGCAGCAACTCCCCGTCTTACGGAGGTACGACCTGTCAACGGAGTGGGCCCCAAGAGCCACACCACAGTAATGTACCATCGGGTTGCCGAGAGCTAGCTTACTTATACGGCAGCCTCTCATCCGCATGTGTGCGGTGTCCCCCCGATGGGGCCAGGTTAACATTAATCTAGCCTCATTCAATTAAAAAATGAATCAGTTTATCATAGGAAATGGGCCCTTCGTGACCCATCTTCACGATCGTTGCGTTACGCAGCAGACTGCCCAGTGACTTCCATTTTATGCTGCCCAGTGTTAAAAACCTTTTGAAGTGGTGTGCAAATATTGTTCAAAATAAAAGATCCCCGATACGACTCATGAATATTATGAAGATCCTACATGAACGAAGGCATGATATTATCATTGATTTAGAAAAACTTTTCTCGCTTCAGTCAGCAGTTAATACACTAATTGCAGACTTTTTCAGTATACTCTGTGTGTTAATTGTTGTCTTAATTCAATTTTTTTCTCCTTCGTGTAATTCTTTTTTACCCTGAGTGTGTTTTTGTTTATTCGTAAATCTTATTTGGTCGGTTCCCTCTGGGTGGATTATTATTAATAATAATACGAGACAGTCGAGGGGAGAATATTGAGAATTCCTCTTAAAAAAGAATTATGCAACATTAATCTTGATTCGGAAAAAATTGTAGAGATAGACGAATTTCTGAATGAAACACAGAGTTCACATTTCTTGAGTTTTAAACCAAATCTCTACACTGACCGATTGTGAATAGCTCTATAAATTCGTGTGCACTTGAACGCGTTAACTTAAAATCATAATATAAGATTTCTCATGTGGTTTTGACTCCTTGCAAACCTTGGTCAAGGTTTGGACCCAAATGATCAAGAGAAAGAGAAAATTTATTCTCGTTTCTCTTTATCATACACCAAAACACGAAACGGTCCGTATTGCAAAAGAATTTTCAGTTTTGCTTATTATGTATTCACAGACAATTTTCCGGTAACCCTCCGATTTAGAAAATCGCCAAATCCGTTTGGATACTGTGTCCAGCACCACGTTTGAACCGATTCTTTCTGTAGTACACAAAGAGTTGAATTCTGTGTTCTTTGAGTTCATTTAGTTCTTTTTATTTCAAACGGCTAAATTCCAAATGTAACGATTGCAACCTGTTAAATCGCTTGGTGAAAAATTCAACTGCCAAACAAGCCTTAGAAGTCGCCAAAAGGAGCGATAACGATTAATTATGGGAGCCTTTTCACAAAATGAGGCTCTTATTTTAAGTAAACATCGAGAGCTTTTCAAAGTATTCTTAAGCCATAACATTAAAAAACTCTAATTTAAACATTAATTAACATCTTCAAATAGAGGGTTGAAATTTTGAAGATTCCCATTGACGAAGAATTGCACCTGAATTGGGTCGGTATAGCGGAAGTTACACACTACTCCAAATAAACGAAACAGAAAACTCGTCCATAAGAGAAATTCGAATTGACAATATTGAGAATTTCTCTCAAAGAAAAAAATATCCAACATTAGACTTAATTCGGAAAAAAAATGTTGAGATGGATGTATTTCTTGACGGAAAACAAAGTTCAGATTTTTTCAGCTATCAATTACTACGTTCTAGAAAATTATATGCTATTTATACTTCTAATTGAAAAACAGAAATTCTCCTGAAAAAGGAAAATGATAAAAAATGGTTTCTTTGTTCAGGTAAGCCATATAATTAATTCTCCCGCTTTGGAGAAAGATTCTAACCAAGAATACAACTGAAAAGAAAAAGATTATGGAAGAAAAATGAAGGCGGTGGAACAAAAAGAGAGGATGATGGGATAAAAAAAAAAGAAGCATTTTTCTGGTTTTCTTTCAAATAGCATTTCAAGTTTTTCCGAAGTAAAAGAAAGACGCCTTGAACCGAAGACATATTTTTTCACACTTCCGAAGTTTCTTGCGAAATTTAATTCCTCAGAGAAGTAATAGTAAGGATTAAAGTGTTGTTTTTCTTTTGTTCGAGAGTTTGGAAATATTAATAGTGAGCTTTGAAAGAAACAGTGATTTTGTAGATCGTGTTTTTCTGTAAAGCTAGCTGTATTTATACAGGTAGCTTGAGAAATGTCTGATGGTTATTTTTTTCAAAAATGTGTTTTAAGGTGACATACAATAAGCATGTTATTGTTATTAAGAAACAACTCTTAAGATATTCCCTGTTAAATGTATCAAAATGAATGTTATTTTTATTTCAGTTTTTTATCAAATAAACAAGCAGGATATTCGAAAAGCAAAAATTTATAGAAGGCTTCAAAATTATATTTGTTTCTCTTTATTTTTATTAGAAATGGGAATTCTTACTAAAATAAAATAACTTCATCGGAATCTTTGTTTATTATTTTTTCTGATGAAGCGATCCATTTTAAACATACATTTCAGTTTAAAACATAATATGTTGTGTTAGACAGATATACAAATAAAGCCAAAATTAAAAAAGGAAGGTAATGCAAGCAATCCTAGAGTAATTTGAAGTAAACGAAAAGCAAAAAACAAAACAAGGAATCCATTCTAGTTCACTGTTTCAAGGGCTAAGAACTATTCGAAATGGATTCAAAAGAATATTTGGGAAATTTTCTGTAAGAAGCAAGCCTTAGGCTAATACAGAGCTTCTCAGACCAGAGCTATTAGCGTAAGGCTTGCTTCTTACAGAAAACTTCCCAAATATTCTTTTGAATCCATTTCGAATAGTTCTTAGCCCTTGAAAAAGTGAACTAGAATGGATTCCTTGTTTTGTCTTTTGCT
The DNA here is from genome assembly GCA_013235015.1 of Araneus ventricosus. NCBI lineage: Eukaryota > Metazoa > Arthropoda > Arachnida > Araneae > Araneidae > Araneus > Araneus ventricosus. Next base: position 15,812 of record BGPR01026617.1, on the reverse strand, counting down.
TTTCGTTTACTTCAAATTACTCTAGGATTGCTTGCATTACCTTCCTTTTTAAATTTTGGCTTTATTTGTATATCTGTCTATTGCCCTCTGTTTTTTTGTTTTGCTGCTGCGATGGCGTGCATCTTAAACATTGTCGTAATTTTTCTAACTTCATTTCTTTTTACAATAAGATTCTTTTGTTCTTTTAATTTTATTGCATGAATATTAAACTATTTTTTCTTATTCCAGTTTTATATTTTGCTTCCTTTTTAAAAAACTTTAATTTTTTTTTAAAATTTGCTGTTTTTTCTTGTTGATTGTTTGCATACTATATGTTGTGTTACTTACTGTTAGTATGAAACAACTCTTAAGCTATTCATTGATATTCAAATTCATTGTCCGATGATGTTACTTCTTTCAAAAATGTTTTTGAAGCTGACACATAATTAGTATGTTACTGTTATTAATGACTCTGAAGCTGTTCACTTTTAAATGCGTTAAAATAAATTTTATTTAAATTTTTATCAAAGGAACAAGTAGGATAAAAAAAAGCCAAAATTTATAAAAGGCTTTAAAGTCATGTGTTCTTCTCTTTTTTTATTAATAGGAAATGCGAATTCCTACTAAAATAAAATGATGGAATGAAACAATTCTTAATTTATTAATCGAGAAATACTTTAAAATAAATTTGCTGTTGACGGACTGCAGGTTGAAATATATTAAATAACCCATATTTGTTTATCGATTGCATTCAGAATTAGGTTAATTATAATATTTTTCTAATACTAAAACAACTACGCGTAGTATACAATTTAAATAATTTCCGAGTTAAATGGGGAATTTAAAACTGTCTATGATCATACGTATTTTGTTATATAAAGTTATCAATGTTGCTATATTAAACAAATCGCAAACGGAGTAGAAAATTACTCTTTACTGAGATCAGCGTTTTTTAGCTGGAATGTAGGAATTAATTTTATCTGTATTTACGTTTGTTATACTGTTTGCTAAAATTACATTTTATGTTATTTATAGGATCGTTTGTAGTTCAAATGAAGTTTAAGAAAATTCCATATTAGTTTAATGAATAAAAACAATCTTTTTATTTTTGGACATTATATTTTATTCTTTTTATTTTTGAACTAAATGTCTTCTTAAATCTTTAATCCCGAGGCGACTCTTTTCTTCTTGCTAGTTTAAAACCGTGACTTTTTGGGAGGAAGCGACATGAATTTGACTCCCCCAACCTGGGTGGTCATTTACCCCACCCCCTGCTATAACCTTCCCTCAAGGCGCACGGAAATGGGCTGTGGTTGGCAAGGATAATTTGTTCCCCCTACCGCGCTTATCTCCTAAGCGATCTCAGAACCTCACTTCGCCTCAAAAGAAGCCAACCGCCTCAAACCGGCCTTCGTCGCTGTGAAGGGGAAAGTTTTAGACCGCCTAGCTCGGTGTAAGAGGGCTAAAATACTATACATTCATATTTTCCATTTTATTTAAGTCAAAATATTCTACAAACTTTTTTCCCACATAATATATATTAAATTCTTTGATAAGACTGAATTTAGTGGCTGCATGTGATATCATGCACACAGAAGGAGCGGTTCACGAAGTGTTGATATAAGAATAGCACAATAGAATGTTCCGACTTATTTACTGGTTCTTTCCCTTTTTTCACTTGTTTTTGCCAAGACGGAAAGAACACAAAAATAAATAAACGGGCATCAAAATAACACTTCACAAAATACAAGAAAAGGAAGGAGAAAATCACAAAAATAAATAAACGGACATCAAAATAAAACTTCACAAAATACAAGAAAAGGAAGGAGAAAATCACAAAAATAAACAAACGGACGTCAAAATAAAACTTCACAAAATACAAGAAAAGGAAGGAGAAAATCACAATAAATAAACGGGCATCAAAATAACACTTCACAAAATACAATAAAAGGAAGGAGAAAGTAAAAATTTAAAGGAACAAAAGGTGTAGCTAAGTGTTGAGAATCACACATGATGGGCATGTCATCTTCATACCATGGCATTGCTGCGAGTATTATAAAGTTTTAATTCAACTAAAAGAATCATGTTTATAATGCAATTAAAATAATTATATTTCAATAAAACTAAAATAATTATGTTTTTAATGCAATCGAATTCTGTTTTTTGTGACAAAATAATTGGCATTAATTGATTCATCCCAAAGCATAGCATGTATATTAATCAAATCTTGCGATTTTGAGAATTAAAATAGTTTTTAATTAAAATTTTAATATTTAAAAAAATGATTTCTAGTGATAATTAGGAAATTCATCAATATTTAGTCCCAAAAAATTATATTGAATTGTAGATGACAGACAGATGTGATAAACATATATGAAAACCGAGAAAGAAATGAAATCTATTGTTGGAGATAATCGGCCGTGCCGTAAGGGAAATAAAATCTCTGAGTATTCCTGTGCCGCAAGGTGGACATTTCCATGACGTCATTTTCTGTATGATGTTGGCGTATATAAAAGGCCTGCGGATTCTCTGTGGATCGGTGATGTGGATCGAGGTGAAATGGATATGCAGTCGATTCGACCATGTAATCACTTGTGCTCATGATGTTGCTACTAGAACATAATGTTTTTGTATGTAATAATAATTTAGTTATGTTTCTTTCAATGTTTATCGAGATGATAAAACCAACTCAAATAAATGCAGCTTATTAGAAGGAAAATGGACTCTCTCGTCTTTATGCGTACTCTGTTGTTTCTCTGTTTTCCAACATCTATTTATAAAAGATTATCTTTTAGTTTTTTCCAAAAAAAGACAGAACTAGCGGGAGTGGTCTCCCCAAAAGTTTCTCGTATCCGTCCTAACCTGGGTGGGAAAAAATGCACAGAGCGGCGGTAACATGGACGATCCCCTAACACATGTGGAGAAAAAAATAATCCAAACTGCAGTAAAATACACCAAGCAACTCCAACATAGGTGGAGAAAAAATAAGGCAAACGGCATAAAACGATTTTCTCTTGGCGCGCCAAGGCGAAATGCGGATTCTCGCCTGTACGCAAATGGTCTTACGTAAGGTAAAGAAAATCGTTATACGATTTGAACGCTTTTTTTCAACCGATTGAAACCAAAATTGGACACAGGTCTACAATTAAGATAAGAAGACCACATATCAATTTTTATTTATCTATTTAATAAGGTTAAGGAGTTATCGTGTTCACAAGTATGCGATTTTACAGACCGATCGACAGTCAACCCTTTAACAGATTTTCCCCAACATTTGATAAGGACCTACATTCCTGATAAAACTGTACCAAATTTTATTTATATAGCCATTTAAGTTTGAGTTTTCGTATTCAGACAGACAGACTTCCCGCGGGCGGATTTTGTCCAAAATTTGATAGAAACCTACAAATTATGTGTAAAGATTATATACCAAATTTCATCCCTCCATCTTTAATAGTTCGAGTTATCATGTTCACAGACAGAAATTACTACTTTGTGTTTTTCGGATTCTCTTTAACGTGGAGATTTAGCAAAATTTTGAGTTCGACGATTACAATACTTTCTCTTTGTATACTTCGTATACGAGAAAGTGAAAACAAATTTAAAACCATTAATATAAAACTGTCATTGCTTGCTTTCCTGTAAATATCTCAGTATGATCGTGACACAAGATAATATTTTTTTAAAACATTATTTATTTACTAAAGAGTTACTCCTAAATTCAATAACTGTTGCTTACGTTATCAGCAGGATTCGCAGAATTGATCCATTCTGTCCAACCGGTGAATTCACATGCTTGTTCTTCAATATAAGTTGTTAGTGGTTCCATCGTTGAATATGTGCAAGGCACTCCTAGACATTCCACTTGTCCATCGCGACAATAACTACACAAGAAAGAATGATTTTATTTGACTATACCATAAAAAAATTAACGGTATAACATGTTTTTAATATTATTTTAAATGGTAGGCATCAAAATAATTTGAGACATACAATAAGCTGTGGATATTTTTTTTTCAGTCCGTAAAAATGTATTGGTTTTCTTAAAATAGGGAAAATATGCACAAGAAAATAAAAAAGTACATTAAATTGAAAATAACTCACTTCAATGGTTTGTATATGATTATCGAAACAATTAAACTGCACCGAAACGTATAATCAAGAAAAGCACTTGTCATGTTGTAGAAATGAGGTCTTGTTACATAAGTGTTTCCCAAACTTTTTTGTGCAATGCCCCACCTAAGCCTTTCTCAAATTCTTATGCCCCCCCCCCTATGTAACATATATAATTCTTAATATTCAAAAATTGAATAGTTCACTTAAGTTAATGATAGTGTTATGAACATGGAAAGTCGCTTCCCAGCAATCTTAGTTTTACGGTTGGAAAGAGAGTTTTACAAGTTAAGCATGGATTGACGGGCAGCGGCTGTTCCGGGATCCCTGACCTTGGCGACCATTTTGGCGACTTGGCGACAAATAGATGCTACACTCCAGAGAATGCAACACTTTTCTCGATATTTCTATTAGGAAAGGGAATACGCTTGAATATACGAGAAAACTCCATGCGACACGACGGCCTGTCGGAGAGAGTATATAAGGACCGCGCCTGGATCAGAGGGATTTTTTTGATCCATTGGGAACGACTTTAGAGTTTCATCTGCAGTGCGAGCTAGGAGGCTGGTGAGCTGAGCGCTATTGAAAGTACTATTATTGTCGTTATTAGTTATTTGCTGACTGTTTGTGTTGCTAAATATCAAAGTGCTGAACTGTTATTACCTATGAATTGTTGTCTGTTTACGTTGCTAATCTGTGCAACAACTATTGTTTCCTGTTACCTGTGCTTCGTGTTTTCCTGCATATTTGTAAATAAACCTTCATTCTCCATTATCCTGCGTGTTGGACTGTTTACACCATACACCCACAGAAAGACTTTTGTAACAATAGGTTTTAGGAAGAAATCACTAGGACATTGTTGAGAAACATAGTAAATTTTCAAACATATAATGGAGAACCGAAATTCAAGTCCGAATTAATTTCATAATTTCACCATTTTTTTCTTTCTTTAAAATGTTTTTGGGGGATTAAAAACTTCTTTAGATATTTTTGAAAATTATTCAGCGAGTGGATCCTAAAGAAAAATGTGCCGTTTCTGTCTGACAATTTGAATATACTAGTTAAATCACAGACGGTTGATTTTAAACTCTGGAACAGTCCATTTTCGAATTGATCCCCTTAACAATGAAATTGCCCCACTGTGGGGCGTAGGTCCCACGTTGGAAAACAATGTGTTACTCAATCATGTTATAGAAATGAGAAGAATTTACCGATTACAATTCTTAGTCAAAAAGAAGTTTTGACAAGGAAAGGCTAACAGAAAACTTACATGAAACTGAAATAATTTGTCCCAAATCTCACTTATGCACTATTTTATGAATTAAAACCATTTTTTTTTCAAAATCCTTCTACTGTTTTTTTTCACAGACCATATTGAATGCTCTTCAGCCATGCCAAACGTATCATACGTTACAAAATATAAGTTTCATGAAACGAAACCATTACTAAACATTCATTTTTAATCACTGCTAATTGATGGACACAATGGAAATTATGAATAGTATTGAAACGATTACTGTAGCATTTGTTTTTTTCAAAGACCATGTTGAATGCTCTTCAGCCATGCCAAACGTATCATACATTACAAAATATAAGTTTAATGAAACGAGACCATTACTAAACATTCATTTTTCAGCACTGCTAATTGTTGGACACAATGGAAATTATGAATAGTATTGAAACGGGAACTGTAGCACGAAAAACACGGGAGTTAGAAACGGACAAAATAATGATGAAACAATTAATAGAGACAAATAAACGGCACGAAAGTGAAAAGCATAAATTAGTTTCATTAATGCCCCACATGCTTTTGTTCACATATATTGGCATTTTGCATGTGAGAGATGGCAAGGAAACACGTATTACTGGATGGATACTGAAGTTGAAAACTGTATACGACTTGAAAGCCGCCATATTCATTTTGCCATAATTCATGCTTCATGAAATGTTCATTTCCTTCAAGCATTGTGTCATGTATTGAAGGTAAGCACGTAGAGCAGTTGTGAAAGTAATTATCTTTCGCCTTTGCGTCGTTTCTCTGTCCGTATTGGCAGTTTCCTTATCCTTTTTGTCCGTATCTTACGCCCATGTTTAACTCTATCGGTACGGGGATGTCCCAAACATCTGTACAAGCAAAAGATTGTGGCCGTCCGAATATCACTGTAAAGTTTCCACCCCCTTTCGTTAAGTGCGATTGATTTCACACCCGCAGCACGCGCTTTCTTCGTTAAAGTGGCTCGCCCAGAAGGGTTTGGGGAATAGGGGATGGTTCTTAGAATTCGGAGAGTGCCAGTTGTCATTGTGGTTTTTGAGGGGGAAGTGAATTTTGGTTATCTTTGAAATAAGTACTCGGGCTTTCCCGTATCTTGAGGTCTCTCTGTTCCAATGATCTTAAAAATCAGAGGATTATCGAGATACAGGCGCCATTACAACATCATCCAGGGTCTTTCATAGTTCTCATCAATAAGCATTGCATAAAAGTTCGTGTTGCCATTTGAATAAAAAATTTTATCGGAAAAAGTTCCGAAATTTCGTAACCGTTGTAACCGTAAATGTGAAAGATTGTTTTTTTTTGTTTTTCTCACTTTCAAATAATACTTTGAAACACCTTTATCTCAAATTTCCTTTGTATTCATTGCGGCCTCTAGGAGCTTGTATATTGAGAAACTTATATGATAATACCCGTATGATCTTATGGCATAGTATACATATTAAAATTTAAGAAACTTTAAGAAAAGCTGCATATTATGCACAATACCTAAAGTTTGTATAAATGACAATAGGATGATATGTTTGGCTGTACTAATATATTTTCCAAAGCAGGGTAAACATTTCCAAAACTTTTAACATCTAATTTGATTTAATTAGATTTGTGTCTTATTTTTAAAGTTACGTGTCGGTTCTCTGACGGACCTAATTGACGGTAATTTTGAACCAAGATTACACTGGAGGGCGATACTGAACCGCTTCACCTACCCCCATTCTTCCAAGCACACGAACGCAAGAACTTTTGGTTCATGACGATAGATTTAATGTGCAAGGAGCTCATTTACAAGGTGGATTTTTTTGATGGAAAAAGCTCTTAAACTCGTTGATGGACATGTCATAACTTTCCCATCCCTTCCCGAGACTCGGCCTTCAGAATACTGTGACCCTATTTCACACGTAAATTGCAAAAATGGCTACATATTACTCGAGTCTTAAATTCATAAATAAACATGTCGAAACTTTCCTATCCCGAAGTCGAGACTCAACCTTTATACAAAGGCGGCTCTATTTCATATGTAAATTGCGGGAATGGGTGCATAGAATTTGGGTCTTAATCCTTTGAGGACGGCCGTACGGAAAACGTGCGGTTCGATCTGGCAGACGTTTCAAACGCGCGTGGTTGGTCAGAGCCGGCGCACTTTTTCTAGTTAAGCCTAATTGCACTAAAGATGGTGTCACGCCAACGTGACAGTGCAGTTAAAAACTACAGCTTTAGCTTCTAGCTGTAACTTAAAGCCACAAGAGCCGGTACGTATTTGCGACAGTCGGGAGAGAATGTATCAAGCAGCTGGCGCGTCCTCGTGACAATCGTCCTTAAAGGGTTAAACTCGTAGATAGACGACTCGTAGATCTGCACACGACATTTAACTTTCCCATCCTGAAGTCGAGACTCTATCTTCCGACTACGACGACCCTTTTTCACATGTAAATTGTAGAAATACGCACACACCAGTGGCGAATCCAGGGGGGTGGCTATCGGGCTGCAACCTCCCCAGAGCCAGACCAGAATTCTGTATTTTATTTAAAATCACTGCAGCTGTTTTTTCTTAATCTCCCTTTAAAAAAAGTGAAAAAATTTCTTCCCGATTTTTGACAGGCTCGAAAGTTTTCCCACTTTTGTAGCCATTCCACTCGTATTTGCAGCGTTGACACGGTCGAAAAACATGTTTTTCCTACTTATTTCATTGTGTCTTTTGTTAAATTATCGGAAGTATTGTAATGTTCTTTATGATTCTTATTGTCAGGTGAGTAAAGTCTGTAAAGTGTTTAGTGTGTAAAGTGTTTAGTAAAAGTAAGTGTCTGTAAAGTGTTTAGTAAGTGAATGTGTGTAAAGTGTTTAGTAAGTGTAAAGTGTTTAGTAAGTGTAAAGTGTTATGTAAAGTGTTTACATAAGCCATGAGGTTTGACATTCGTCACGACGATACAAAACTTTTTTATACCTCAGCCCCCCTGACCCAATCCTGGATTCGCCACTGGCACACACAGATAAATTATACCATACAGAGAAAAATGTATAACATGAAGAGCAAACACTAACATAGTAAAAATTAATGAATAAATAAAAGCAAGGCTTTTACCAAGACTGGCAAGCATCTCCCATATCAGGACGATCTATTCGCTCTCCTTCCCTGTATGCTATCCCTTCGATGACGATGCAAGGCTTTTCTTCGCACACTGCTTCAGGAACGCACGTGAAATTGGCTGCACTCCTATGGACATGACCAGGCTTGCAGGGCTTGGGTTCGCAACCATCCACACAATATTCCCTCGTACAAGACCGACTCTCCGGTGGATCTAGGTACGTATCGCAGTTGGGTGGTGGGCACAGGGATATACATGGAGAATACCGGTCGCAGGTTTCGCACTGTACGGCTATATGGGAAATAAGTCCATCAAAAACAAATGAAAAGAGGTGCTGGTGAGTAGTTATTTATTTCAGTGATTAGTTATTATTATGATCTTTACGAGTCCAATAAGCATAAACGCAGTGCCCATCAAATTCTGAGATGGAGTTACTTACATCCAATCTTCATATATGTTCAGTGTTTAATCGTTATCGTGGTAACAATTATACATGATACTAACATGCTAAATTAAAGTCGCGCTAAACCATGGTTTGGTTTGTTTGAGGTTTTTGGCGTAAGGGTCAGTATTTGGCCATGCTGAGCCAAACAAGCTAGTAATATGTAAAAGGTAATATGTAAAAAGGTAGTAATATATAATAAGAGCTAAACCATGATATCAGAATAATGTGTTGTAGAGTTCTGATGCAATACGTATTTGCAATAGTGTCGTCTGGAACTCATTTTAGAAAAATGTCGTGTTGTATGAGGGCAGATGATATCAAGTACTTACTAATAAGAAATATAAATCGGATTCTGACAACATGTAATGTTCGATTTAGCATTAAAATATCAGTGATATTATTTTATCGCCACTAATATTTAAGTTTACGCAAATTAAGCATTCAGTTTAAAGTTCTCATTTTATACGATTTAAATTAAATGAAGCCACCAAGACAGATGCGTCATGTCCACACTGGTAACATTTAATTAACGTAAATGAAAGAAAAACATGGCATCTTTCGCAAAAATATTTGATAAAAGTTTGCAAACGTTTTCTAGCATATATGTATTTTAAGCATTCTCGCTACTTTTTGATCATAGTAGTACTGCTAAACAAAAAAAAATAAAGAATTACTTTCTTTTCTCTACATTATTCTCTAAGAACGTGTGAAATCTGACTAAAATACATTGAATTCATATGTAGTACTTCAAAAAAATTGAAAGAAGATTCTTTATGCAAAAATGCGGTAATGATGTCAAAATATGTAATTTTTAGAATTCGAGAAAACCGACTGTGGTCTGAGCATCCTAGATGATGCTGTTGGCGCTACGGAACATTAGGTTGCCAGTGTTATTGGATTAGCTTTGCAAAGCGATTTCAAGCAATGTTTCAGCGTTATCATTTATCAGAATAAATAGCTTGTCGAATAATTGCTCGACTGAAATGGAATGCATTACAAAGGTAAGTGGCATGCTTCTTTGATGTGCATGAAATCGTAATTTGCTAATTTTGGAACCGATTCCGAACTACTGCAGATTTTTGTAAGAGGTCAGGTCATGGTCGCTTATTTAAAGGGACATACGACTGTTAAATCTCGAAAATTTTCAATTTTTTTTAAATATATTATTCACCAGTTATTTATGAACAATTTTAAACAATCCGCGTTTAAAATATTCCTTAAAATTATGAAAGTTTTGAAAAAAAAATGTATCAGCTGTCCAGCGTAAACAGTGAAAAGTGCCATATCTTTAAAGTGCTGCATCTCAAAATGCGTTTTTTTTTATATTGCGTGCGCAATATCTCAAAACTATTGAATATTTTTACATAAAAGTTTTACTGAATATGTATTGAGCTGTGTTCTACAAATTTAACCACAATGTTTTGTACGTTTTCTCTTCAAAAGAAGTTTTGTAGGGGGGGGGGATAAAAACGTTGAAATTTTGAATATTTTTAATACTTTATTTTAAATTGGTATATAAAAAAGAAATTAAATTTATTTACAAATAAATTGTGGTTCAATTCATTAAACAGACTGTTTAGATTACTAAAATACCCATCATATTGTGTTTAGACCAATATTTTATCCATAGTCATGCGCGCAAGGAGACTATCACATTCTTTTCAAATAATTATACTCATATTAATTACTCTCTCAAATAAATACATACAAATATTAAGGTTTGAAAATCTGTGTACTAAAACGGGAAGAATAGATATTTTTCTAGGAAAAAACCGAGTTCGTGAAATGAATTGTTTCAGAGAAACAATGTATCGAATTTGACAGTTTTCCCCCTATTTATTCAAGGTTTAAGAGTCGCATGTCCCCTTAAAACAACACAAAGATAGTTATCAGTCCATAACAACCCGTCGATACAGAACCAGAAGAGTCACTTATAAGCAAACGGAGAATTTCCGAGCAACAGGGCGAAACGCTCCGACATAAGCTGCACGAAATTGCCTTCACCAAGTATGGTTTGTATGCATGTAGACCTTTTGTTTGCTTCCCTTTAGCCGTAAGATATCGTAGGCCTAAGAGAAACTTGGTGGATGGACATCGCAGTTGGGGTGACACAGAATGGCGTCAATTTCTAATTTACACACGAGTCAAGATTCTATTTGGAGACAGTTAATAGTTTTGTTTTCGCATGGAGAGGATACGGTACGAGATATCATCCCAACGTTTTTCTGAAAGGTCTCAAAATCGAGGTGATGGGCTGGTGGTTTGGGCAGTAATATGTATAGGAGAATGTACGAGCCTGTTTATCATCCAGAATAGTAGTTTGATGGAAAAAATTCAGGGACGATATTTTCTTGAACCTTTAGCCTTCCCGTATGCTGGAGCAATCGGTGTTATGTTCCTTTCAATGAAGGACAACCTCGATCTCACATAGCTCGCCTTGTTGGAGATTGGCTTGTGGAACTAAGTGTGTCGAGTGGTCATCCGACCAAAACCCAATACAGCATACATAGGAAGCTCTAGGAAGACGAGTTACCTTTCAGTCAAACCATCTTCTGACAATTCGAGAGCTAGAAATCGGCCGTGAGGAGGAAAGGAAAGAGTGCCTAAGAATTTGCAGGGCAACTTTTTAAATTCCAAACCAAACCGATATTCAGCCATTTTAACTGTTTGGAGAGACCATGCACCCTATTGATGTTGCATTAAATTCCAAGAGAAACAGTTTTAGATTTTTCCTATAAAATATTGAAATTTCTGAAATCTCAAGTGTTCGAGATAGCATTTTGTCTGTTAAAATGAATAAAATAATTTTGTAAACAAAGTTATCTAATGTTATAGTTTTGTACGACTACATTGAAATATATATTCTGATTTTTCTAAAAAAAAGATTATTGGAACATCTATATTTCTCAAAAAAAATTGAGTGATCTTTGAATTTCTTTTGAGTAGTGTAAATTGCATTGCTTGGGGAGTGTCTTCTACAAAAAGAGTACTACCCATTCCAAAAACACCCGTTTCCCGTTAAAAACCCTGTATATGGAATACAAATAAAGAAATAACTTATTCTTTAATTTAATATTCATTAGTTCAGATGGAAAAATACACAAAGCAATTCCATAAAGTTTTTCGAAATCCCATCATTAAAAGTTATAAGTATTAATGAAATGTAAATAATTTAAAAATTCAAATATTTCATAAATATATTTTTTAGAAACCAGTAGTTATTCTTACGACAGAGTTCTTGAGATCTCCAAGGGATGACAACTCCACTTCTGGCACATTTCAAAGCATAAGCTCCGATAACGGCACACACGCATTCACAGTCTCCTCCCAAGTTGCAAGCACAAGCATCCGACACGCACCTGAGAATTAAAAAAAAATCATCATACTATTCTGTAGAATATCTATTTAAAGAATGATGAAACATTCTTATAAAACTGTATAAAATGTTGCTATATGTTTTGTACGAGGTACTTACGATCTAACAGTATAAAAATAGAGACACATTGGATGATTCGAGATAATGCATGCAATTTTGATTTCCAAGATACAAAAAAAATCATTAGACGGCAGAAAGATTAATTAAATAAAAAAGCTGAACTCTTTCTCAAGATTATAATGCTCGTCTCGAAAAGAAACATTGAAATAATGCTGATGGAATTCCTCTCATAAATATGATTTCAGAAGGGTTGAACGGAGTTCAGACGTTAAAATATACATTTAAAAATAAATATAATTTTCACGCGGTTGCGAGTTGAGATATTTAATTTATTTCAAAATAAATATGGTTTCTGCGCCATCGAACTAAGGCATTATAATTTATTTCGAAAGAACTGTATCTGAACTGGCACAGATGATGCAAAAGAAGGCTTCTGTACCCTTTTCTTGCCCGAATGACCCGAAAGTTTTAGAATTTCCCTTATTTAAGGTTAATAAAAGTTCTACTTACATTTTTAGATAATATTACGCACTAAAATTAGTAAACAACAGCGACCATTGAAAACGTACCACTCTCTGGGTTTTTATGATGTAAATTATTCCTGGAATTAAGGCTCTCTCCCCAATATTGATCACAATCGGCCGGGAGAAATGTTCACTATATAATTAAGAGAGGGAATATATACAAAATAATTCAGCGATGGCCAAAGAAACGGCAAGAGAATGGCCAAAGAGAAGCATTGCCATAGATTTTGGCATATTTTATTCACGAGGCTGACGGAATCACATAAAGGATGACGCAATAACAAAAACGACAAAGCAGTCAGGCGTTCCTATTAAGAATAGACCAAAATTACCTTAATTTCAACAGTATTATTTGTCCCATTTAAATTTATAACGCCATATTCACAAAAAATGTAAGTGGTTCGATTTCATTGGCTACCTCTCTGCTGCTTCTTGTAATAGCTAGATTTGTGGAGAGACAAAGAGACACTCATGGGCGATACCAGAAGTGGTCAAAGTGAGACGAGAGATTTCTAATTCCATTGAATAGAAAGGAATTGCTGATTTCAGAAACCACAAGAGCCATTTTTTTCAAAAGTATGTTCATGCGGTTTTCGCGTTGTAAAGAGGCATTTCGTCGCTTAACAAGCAGCGCCATCTATCCCAATTTTTTTGAAATTTCAAGAGGATGAAAATACTCAATTTTTCGTAACCAGTAGCGAATATTTCTGAATTTTTTTCGCATCTGGTAGGAACATGCGGTCTTAAGTTTATATCAGATGTTAAAATAAATTCAGAAATATCCTCTATTGATTGTGAAAAATTGAGTATTTTCATCCTCTTTGAAATTTCAAAAAATTGGGATAGATGGCCCTGCTTGCTAAGAGACGTTTTACATAATGAGTGAAGAAATTACAAAGGTCAAGTAAAGTCTCATTATAGTATATAAAATATACCAGGTAAAAAAATTTTTTAATTGATTAAAAAAAATATCAGTATAAAATACCCCAGCATTTTGATATTGTCGACTCAGGTGGTTTCTTCAACCAATGATTCAAATGAATCAAGGACAATTTCTTTTTTCTTTGACAGACGCTTTGCTTTAAAAGAATTTATCGAGATTCTTTAAACCATACTCTAAATACTAGCGCATTGAAAAAAGCAACATATTTTCAATGCTAACCAATCTCGCGGTTTTAACAAATAAATAAAAATAACAAATATTTAAGCAATTGTATTATTTGAAGAAACTACATAAATATGTCATTACTATTTCAAAAAAATATATATATCTTTTCAAAGGAAAAACGCAAGAAGCATTCAAACACCATTTATTTTTGTATCATTAGTTATCTTTTTCGGACAGAACTCTTAGAATAAAAGTGGTTGGAGAATAATCAGGAATATAAGTTTTTCTAGTTATAAAATAAACTGAACATTCCAGTAAATGTTTACATTACAAATTCTTAAACTAAGCGGAGCAATAAATGTTGGCTTTTACGTTGAATGTAGGATTTACCGCATTGAAAAATTATGGTTCTCTACATATTGCATATATTTTTTATGGATATTTGAAGACTCTATTCATATAAATTACACAAAATGTATATTTGATGGGCAAATAATTTATTGAAGAATTCACGAGTTTACTCCTCCTGTTCTACGAACAGAAAGAAACAGTTTTTGAAATGCTGTATTCAGAATAAAGCATTTATTTGTTTGAAAGCAGAAAAAAGCCTTTTCTTTTGAGTATTTTAGAGTTATTTTCAAATATTTCCATCGGAAAAGCAAAGCATTTCAATAGAAATATTTCATTGATGCTTTTTCAAGCATTTAATGCTGCTTCCGTTTCATGCGTGGTTTAATCCCTAGAAAATTGTTTGAGAAGGTAAAAATAAAGTAAAAAGCCTTTCAAAATTCACTTACGGGGCAAAATTCAGAGAACAAGATAAAGTATACTAGAAAAACCCTTTTGAATAGTTGGAATTTCACGGTATATTCGTCGAAAATAAAGATAGCGCCAAATTTTAGTACATAGTTTTCATAGGTAAAAAAATAAGGTAATAAATCCTTTGTGCAATATATTATTTAAGATAGTAGCTACTGAAAAATGCATGTAATGTTATTTTGCTGGGAGGAACATATTTGAATTATAGAGATCATCATAGCAATAAAATTGCATAAACAGAAATTTTTCGAAATTTTTTTTGAATTCTAAATGCTTTTGAGACATCACAATTTTAGATTTTCTAAATATAGCATCAAATTATATTAAACTAATGCTCGAAAACTCTTGTATCGGATATCTAAGTAACATACGCTTCCGACGCTTAAATTCTGAATATTTGAACAGAATAAAACAAAAAAAAAATTCGGAGCAGATTATAGATGGAGTTTCATATGAAGAGGTTTCTCGAAGGCAATTTTTCTTTAACCATCTTGTCTCAGAGACGCTAGATTCTAGATAATTATCTGTAAACTATCATCATTGTAAATCTCTTTACTTCTGGAAGTGTTTCTGAAAATTTCTAAATGAATAATTATTAATTATATGTCAAAAGTAGGCAAGAGAATAATAATAATCATCATCAGTGTTATTCTAAAAGTATGTGCATTCTTACATCGCTTAGCTTAAAGAAGTCTCATCTAGTTTCGATATCGACATGAGAATACGATGGGTTTTTAATTCTCGTAGATTATCCCAGATTATTTTTCCTTTCCATTCGGAGTAGATTATTCCAAACTAGATTTTCCTTTCCATGCATCCATCACAGATTATCCTAAAAGAGATATTCCTTTCCATACATCAAAGAATAATTCAATCTAGATTTTTCCTTTCCATACATCGCAGATTATCCCAAACTAGATTTTTCTTTCCACACATCACAGATACCACAAATAAGGTTTCTCTTTACAAAAAAATCCCAAATCTACGATTCCCTACAGGATTTTTCTTTCCATACATCGCAGATTATCCCAAACTAGA
>BGPR01026616.1:0-21355 GCA_013235015.1 Araneus ventricosus | reverse complement strand
ATATATATATATATATATATATATATATATATATATATATATATATAGTATATAAGTCCCCGCACATCTCACTCTACATTCGTCCGATTTGAATTTGCGATTCTCTGATTAGTCAACGGAAAAATGGGCCCATGTTAAAAATGGGGAGTGGCCAAATTTGACCGATTTAAGCCAGATCTGCGCATTTTGACACACTCCTTTCCTCGGAACACACACCCATTGCTTTAATAGGTAATTAATTGACATTCCACACATTTCGAAATAATTATCTCCTCAAGGAATCATCGGAACGACTTCAGATTTTAAGCACTTGCTTATACATTCAAAACCTACTTGTGATACGAATTAACAGTCAGCAGATGCAAAATCAAAGGTGCTATTAATTAAACAACAATTAACCTTTATCAATTTATTAAAAAAAAACCTAATTAACATGTACGTTTCAAATTTACATGTCAGGAAGACTTCGTGGAGCTACATAACTGTATGAAAATGCAACTACATACAATACAAACTTCTTTCTATCAAGAGGTGTATCTTTAGAACAATGGAATAACAATGCTGACAGTCCAAAGATTCTCGATGCTTCCGTCTCTTATCAGATTGGCTGTTACTCTCATTGGTTCTTTGTAACGGCCAATGGAACTTAATCAAGCGACACCCCTGTTGCTCTCCCATTGCTTAGCTTAGAAAGCCTATAAATCGGCTTGTGACAAAGATACATTCTTGAAACTTGGTACACGTCTTCCGACATCCAATACCTACCTTGCGCGAAAACTGCAATGGAGTTGTTCAATACCTGACAGGTGACAGCATTCCGCACATTTCTTTCATGTAACTCAGCTTCTATTCATGCTATCCAATTGAGATTTTGTACACTTCTCACTACAATGAATACCTATGTGTCAAATCTATTGGGACTCTCCTTACTCTTATTAATTAGATCTTATTAATTATTCCCATTGTCATCTGAAATAATTAATTAAAAATCACCTAATGCACTTATAGCTTTGAAAGTTGCAACGCAGGAAGAGTTCGTACTCATCTGTGTCTGCATTCAATAACAGGCGGCTAAGAAATACGGTTCCTTCATTTCATATATCTGCGTGCATAACAATGGCACAGGTAAGAGCATTTTAAACACCTGCATTATTTGAGCGCTCGTTTCTCCTCTCCTAATGATCGCACGAACTCCAAATTTGGAACACAGATTACTCATATGAATAAGAATAGGTGATAACAGTCCAGAGTCGTTAACTCGTTTAGGAAAATAGTTATTAATGACCTAACTATCACTCACAGGTATACAAGACAGGTATTCCCACAATCTTTCATTGGCTCTATCTCTCTAACTAATCATGGTAGACTCTTGATTTTTGGTACACACATTACTACAGTGAAGGGCTATATGTCATAACAATCACTAGTTATTACCTTAATTAACAAAGGTTGTAATTAATTAATTAATTAGTTAATGAATTTCGCTCTATATTTCATAATATCTTTACTAATTGGGATAGAAGTTTGAAATTCTGAATGAATATAGAACCCTTGGTGCTCTCTCTGTGTATATGAAGTTCCGTAACTTGGTGGCTTCCTGCATTGGGACTATCTGCCACTAGGGGTCACAGGTGAGCAGACAAAACTGCAAACCGAAACTCGCCTGTAGATCCTTCGCTAATCGCCTTAATCTATTGGTTCGCATATCCTATTATTCAGAATAATGAGCTCTATCTTTCGAATATAACTAATCAATTCTGCTATAAGAAATGACCGAGTTATGGAGCTATCTTTTTTAATAAATTTAAAAAACCATACCTCCTTGCCCAATTATAATATAGCAAAACTATTTATATCCTCAGGTTTGTCTCATAGAGACCTATAAATTGAAACAACAATCGATCGGATAATATAAATTCGACTCGAGTTATCGAGGCTTCCTTGTTAATAACTAAGATCATTCATATATCGGTTCCTAATAATGCTAAATCAAAAATATTTCACTTTCCGGTTTGCCTGTCAGAGATCTATCTAGTGCAGAAAGAAGTTTTCGGTTCGGATTACAGGCGGCCGAGTTATGAAGTTATGAATTTTAAAAGTTACCCTTACTGCATTATATATCACTACCTAACAGAACTGAATTCATGAAATATACATACTTGTTGCGACATTTAGTGACCTATCTACAGAAAAAAGAATTATTCGGATAATGCAATAATCGACCGAGTTATTGAGGCTTCTATTTAAATAGACATCCAAGTTTATAACTTTTACTTAAAACAAAAATGCTTTCACTCTCGGTTTTGTCTATAAGAGATCGTTTGATTGCAAAAAGAATTCTTTGATTCGAATGAAAAACGGCTGATTTATTGAGGGCCAATTTTTAATAGTTAAATTCCTTATGCCCATGCTTCGTTAACCATTACAACTACATTCATGAAATTCACGCACCTGGTGCGTCTCATAGAGGCCTATCCATTAAAGAAGAGTTGTTTGGATTAGTCAATATCGGACCGAGTTATCAAGGCTTCTTTTCCTAATAGTTACTAGCCACTCTCGCCGCACTCCTGGCAGATTCGCGGCCAGCACACCCTTAACTCAGCACTGCCCCTGCCACCTCGCTGCTTCACGGTTCTCAGCTACTATTTCTTTCAGTTTTAAATACTGCATTAAGATCTGTGTAACATACTACAAAACCGAAGTAGAATTCATATTCTTTGTAGACAGCAGTTTTTTTAAAAATGTATTTATATTTGACTAACAAATTCACATTTTTAATTTTATGAAAAAATGAATGCATTTCAAATACACAGGTAATAAACACACATGAATATTTTGACGTGAAAACGTCTTTCCGCTCGTTACAGTGATAATCGGTCGAACTTTCTTGTGTGACAAAATACCATCATATATGAATCGCTAATAACTACGAGACCAATAATGCGAAAAGAATGGTTGACTCCACAACGGATAGATCACCTCTGTAAGAGTTTGTCGCGTAGTATTTGTTTTTCCTGTGTCGTCATCGTACCAGTGAAGGCGCATGCGCGTGATTGTTATGAATAAGCTTTATGTAAGGTTATAAATAAGTGTAGCGTGGAAACGCGTTTAGCTAGGAGGTTGATTCTGGTGTCATTTTAAAGAGCTCGAGGAGTATTACTAGGACCCAAAGTGATACAAAAAAAATGTTTATCAGAATAAAAGCAAAAATCCGTATTAAATTGAAAATTTCAAACTCCGTATGTTTTTTGATTATAACATGCCGAGTTTTGTTTCGAACTGTAAGAAACTTACAGAATACTTGTCAATACGTAAAAGCAACATTGTATTAAAATTTGAATTCAGAAATTTGCATATTACGGGAAATATGAACATTCTTGTTCGAAACCTAATTCCAGTGAAGATCGGCAGTGTATGTCGGCCGGTTGCATGTTATATCATACGTAGGGGATCAAAAATCACCTGTTGGTGTGGTTCGAAAGTTTGGAGAGGGATCTCAACTAAAGTGTCCTCCTCGTCATCTGACCGAGTTACGAGGTCCGTCCCAATATACTCCTCACGTTGCTTCAAAATAGAGAGTCAATATAAATAAACTAAACAGCCTTTTTTCACCCTGTATATCGCAATGTTGTAGCTAATAGCACTGACAAGCGGGTTGATTCGTGCTAGTTATTTTACACTCAAAACGGGTATCGGTTGTTATTCTCTGATATAACAGATTTCATACTTGTTAACAGAAACAAGTTGAGATTTATATATTCAGCATTAAGAGTATAACAAAAAAACTGATATTTTGATAAGACTAATTCTCCTAATTTCATTGTCAATCTCTGTATTAGAGAGAAGTAAAAAGTGCTTACCAGAAATTATCTCAAAATATCGATGTGTTTTGTAAAAGCGCCGAGAGAAATTTCGGCACTTACAGATATTCACCCTTTATCAACCGACGGCACTTAAAAGTACCGCTTTAACCACCTTTATATCTTCGCAATATGGCCGTCTATCCTCATAGTATCGAAAAGAACATCTAGAATGGAGTTTCAATGACAAACAATAAACGGCAGGTGAAGGCAGAAATTAAATTTTTTTAATTATTAATTAAATTCATAAAGCCATTTAATTAATTAAAAAGTGTTTTCCTCATTCCCGGGGTTATTCTACATCAAAACTTATCTAATGATTAAAAAACAAAATTAAAAGTCGCTAGCAAGTCAATGTGGTAAATAGAGGGTTAATTCGTGAAAGATGAATAGTGGTTTTTACGCTAATAATTAATTAATTTTCCACAAATCATTTGGCTTTAGGGATTCATCGTGCTTTATTTCACAAACTTTTTTTATTGTTGTAAAAATTTATTGTTCATGAAATGAAACCTGTTCAAAATGAAGCAAATTATGCATTGTTAATAACAACTTTAACAATGCATACTTTGTTGCTGTACGATATGTATATGCCTCACAATAGCGGATGGACATAACTTAATCTTGCATTGTTAACAACAATTGCTTGAGATTTCGATAGTTATAAGTTGAGTTTCCGTTCTAAGGTAGGCAAACGATTTTTGAAACCGAAAGAGTGTTTTTTTTTTAAGAATAATCATGGAGGAATCTTACAAGTCAAACCTGCAATCTAAAAGTACGCATGAAATGCGTTATGAGGACCTCGTGAGAATTTTGTCCTCGTTCCCAACAGAGGTCATTGAAGAAATCTGTTCCAAAGCGAAAATGTTAAGGGAAAGTCTACATCAAGAGCAATTATCAGTAACGTCTCACACAGATGCAGAAGCAGACATGGCTTCGAATGATTTTGTTGATAATGCTAATTTGCAAACTTCTACTGAGAATGAGATATATTTGATGAAAAGCCAATCTTTTGATTATTCCCAAGAAACAAGCACTGTAACCAGAGATAGAAACAATTCTGAAGAAGGCGAAGCAGTGGAAAAAATCCAGGAAGATACATCGGAACTTGAAGCACTTTACTTGGAGACTCAACAAGAAGCGTTTGATGAATTTGTGAAACCAAATTTTCCCATTCAAAGATTACCACAAAATGCATTTTGCCGGGAATGGCTTTTAAAACACGCAGAATGCTGCCTGAAGGGTTCGCTGTTAGAACATTCTGATAATAATCAAGTTGTACAAGTTTCAAATCAAAATTCTATGGCTTTGCCGAACATTGAGTCTGATGATAATACACATGGAACAAAAAATACTGTCGACGAGGAATGTGACACTCAGGAAAAGATGCAGGAAGATGCATTTGAACTTCCAGCCCTCTATTTGGAAATCCAACAAAGTCCTGAAGATTTTATCAGACAGAACTTTCCAATAACAGTTTCGATATGTGATAAACAGCAAGTCTTTGGTAACTCAGAAGAATCTAACAAAATACGCAAGGATGAAATTAATTCTGATGAAGGAGAAACTTCAGAAAACATCCAGGACGTCTATACAATGAAAGAAGATACAGATCAAAATTCTTCACATGGTAGCAGCGATTTACAAATTTCAACTGAGATCCCTTTGCCCAGCACAAAATCTTCTGATAATTCACTTCAAATCATGAATGTAATCGGCGATGAAGTTGAAACTCTTGAAATCCTCCAAGAAGATACTTCTCCACTTCAAGCCCTTCACCTGGAAAATCAAAAAGGTGCATTTGATGAATCTGCCAAACCTAAAAGAAGATCAAAAACCAAGACATGCCGTAAGTGGCTTTCAAAGTATGTTTTCTGTTGCCTAAAAAATTAAATTTATAAATAAAAATTTGCATTTTTTTACATTTTTAAAAATTTGCAAGAACAGAATGATTGGATACGGTCTTAGAAGTAGTCTATTGAAATACGTATATATCTTATTTCTAAAAGTGATATTTGCATATAAAGACTCACATAATGTATAAAATTTTTTAAATTCTGTTAAACATATCACTTTATACTTCAACTCCACTACGTTCTTTTATTTTGAAATAGAATTTCAGCTTTGTAATTTTACTAGTAATTTTATTCCCTTAACTATGTAAACAAACATAAACAACCACTGTGTTTTTTAAATTAATTACGATGCATTGGTATGAATACGGAAAACTTCCTGGACATTTTTAACACTGTTACATTTCCAAGAGTTTCAAAAAGACTGCTGTAAAGACTGTGCCTTCAACAAACAAGGATTTATTGAACAGTATTGTATGTATTTTATATATTATTTCCTGAGACATCTCGATATTCTGACTGATGAACATCATTTGTAATAATCAGTCATTCTGTTTATGAAACGTGTCAGACGAAATTATTTTATAAAATGAATATCTTTTGATTCTGTCAGTATGTCAATGTTTGAACAATTGGCGGCCCACCTGTTAAGAAATCGTCTGCCGAAAGAATAGAAGTGTTATATATGACGAGTACATAATATCGACGAGTATAATGTCTAATTACGAAAAAACAGCGATGTAAAGTGTCTAATACAAGGGCAAGCAAGGACGCTTAAGTTTTATTTAAACGGATTAATGAAGATTGAAAATTAATATAAATAACCTAAGAACGGAAGGTGCTACGAAACAAGAAATAATACTAACAATTTATGATTCCTTACTCTTCAACACTCACTATTATCTACCGGTGGGCTGAGCACTGGTAAAAGTGAAATTATTATGTTTTGAGCATGGCAAAAGGGCAGAAATACAGCGGAATGTGTCCAACAGGAGAAAATTCTTCAGGGTGGGGTGCAGGGAGCAAGAAAGAGTTAAGCAACATCAAAACTTTAATACAAAAATGTTAGTACAAGTGGCAGAACACCTGTTAAGAAATCATCAGATGAGAGAATAGGAGTGTCATGTCTGAGCGGAAAGTAATATCTGCTTGAGTATCATGTCTATTACAAAAAAACAGCGATGTAAAATTAACTCTAGCCACACAAGATTACGAGCAAGAACGCATATGTCTTATTTTTTAAAACGGATACAATGTAGATTGAAAACTCGTATAAAATATCTGGGAGACGCTGAACTTCCCTACGGAACAGAGAAAGAATATTAACAATTTATAATTGCTGCTTCTACACTACTGCACTCGCAGCCCATCTGGTGGAGCTCAGCATGGGGTAAATTGAAGTTCGGCAGTCATAACTTACTTAACAGGAGAATTCCAGCCAATTTCTTAGAACAAGTTAGGGCTACTAGCCTTATCAAACTTCCAGACCACAACAATGTTTGAACAAGTGGCAGAACACCTGAAGAGAAATAAATCAGATGAATGAATAGAGTTATACCGTAATCTGAGAACGTAATATCATTTTAGTATCATGTCTAATAACAACAAAAAAACAGCGATGTAAAGTGTCTAATACAGGTGCCAGCAGAACAACATCTTTAATTTCAACGGATTATGTAGATTGAAAATTCGTATAAATTATCTCAACTGAACGTCTATGGTACAAGAAGGTGCTAAAATTGCTTCCTCTTCTGCACTCTATTATCTACCGGTGGGCTGAGCACTGGTAAAGGGAGTGAGAAATACAACGGAATAGCTGCCAACAGGGAGAAAATTCCCAGTGGTGTGTGGGAACTGGAAGGTTAATAACATCAAACTTCAGATACAAGTGGCAGAGAACAAACTTCAGATACAAGGAAACTTCAGATACAGTGTTAGTACAAATTGGCAGTACCTGTGAAAATCATCAGATGAATAATAGGTGTCATGTCTAGAGGGGCAATAATATCACGCCCCAGTATCTATTTACAAAAAGAGCGATGTGGTGTCACAATACAAAATGCGAGCAAGAACGCTTACTTATGCTTATTTTCAAGCAATTAATATAGATTGAAAATTCATTATAAATTAATAAAACTGAACGTCCTATGGAACAAGAAAGGGGTACTAAAATTTATAATAATTGCTTCCTCTTTATACTAACTTATCTATAGTGGGCTGAGAGCACTGGTAAGGAAAATACAGCAAAGACAACTTCCAATGGGAAAATTCTTCCAGTAGGGGAGAACTGGAAGAGTTAAAGCATCAAAACTTCAGATACAACAATGTTTGAACAAGTGGCAGGGGAACACCTGTGAAAAAAAACCATCAGATGAATAGAAGTGTCAAGTCTGAGGGAACTTGTAATTGTGGGCCACAGCCGCAGCCAGGGAAGTACCTGTGATGGCTGCCATCGCGAGCAGAGGAATGAAGCTGCGGAGAACAGGAAGAGACGACAGACGGGACAGGGTTGTTTTGGTTCCTCAAGACCAAAACACGAGAGATGAAACAACCTGACGGGTGAAAGACGATATACGATACTAACATGGTGCCATCCTTATCATGACGAACTTAAACTGTTTCATTGTAAATACCAGCACAACTGTAACAAAATATTAACTGCTGAAATGTAAAACTTAATTCTACTGCATAATATAATGGTTGTTCAAAGTTACTGAAATTATTCATTTATAGATACAACACTAAACCCTGATGACCGCCCTACATTAATGCGATAAAATATTTGAACAGAATAAATCAAAATAAAACAAAAAAAAGCTAAATTTTCGTATTCTTTGTTCCATTTTCTGTATCTTCGTTATTTACGTGAAGTGTTAACATCCAACTTTAACACGAAACCTATTCTAACATTATCCCACTGTTAGAGGGGTGCAAATATAAATCTTTAAATATAAACCATATAACAAAATATTGATTGTTTTTATAATTTAAATATTTCATGCTCAAAAAATATTACTAATTTATTTATGGTTTAATGGAATGGAATGGGTAAAAGAAGAAATGAGTACAAGGAAAACTTGTAAGTAGAAATGAAGCAGCATAAATTTTCTTCGTTCTCGTTGAAAACCACAGTTTATCTGAAACGCACGTAAAAGCTTCCAAATATTAAGCGATTTTTTTTTAGTATAAGTTAATAAAATAGGAAATTTCATCAATACTTCGAGATCAGAGTGACATATGGTGAATTCAAAAAGGTTCACCTACGGAAGGGTTTAAAAAAAATAGAAAAACAGGTTTTTTACTATCAAGTTATACGATTCCAGTCGAGTCCGGCGGTCGGGGTGGGGGCTATCGGGCTCAACCCCTAGAAACCAAATTCTTGATTTAATTTAACATCAATTACAAATGTTTTCTTAATTTCTCTCTTTAAAAAAAATAATAAAACGTTTCAACATATTTCTAGTTGAAAGGCTGGAAAATTTTGCTACTGTTGTAGCATTCCACTTTTACTGTGGCATTGAGGGTCGAAGACTTTTGTTAGTTATTTCATCATTTTTTATTAAATTATCAGAGCATTGTATTTTCTTTTATGATTCTTATTGTCAGGTGTGTAAAGTCTGTAAAGTTAAAGAGTTTTGGTTTACTTTAGCCTTGAAGTTTGACATTCATCACGACGATACAAAGTTTTTATGACCTCACCCCCCACCCCGACCGGAATTCTAGATTTGCCACTGGTTCCAGTGACCTTTATTTATATCTCGATTTAAATTTTTAAAAAAAGCACGCACAAGGAAGCTTATTCTTAAGAATAGAATTAAATATTTTTGTCCAGAAAATGAACAAGTCCCCAGTAAAGAGCAATCTTCACAAGGGAGATAAAATTTCAAAATAAATGAAGATGGGGGCGATTTTGGTATTTGCCGCAAGCGCCACTTTCTATGTGGCAACACATCTACCTTTTATGTCCGTGACTGGTGTCAAACGAGTGCAACAGATGGCGCGCGCTGCGGGAGGGAAAATCCCTTTTCCTTCATTTGCTACTTGCTGGGTTAACGAACCGAGCGACGACAAGGAACGATCCTTCCGAATGGCGCGCGAAAGAGAATGCTTTGAGGTCACTTGGCGCATAGAAAACTACAATTTTTATCAATCAAGTATTCAAAGTCCATCTTTTGTCATCAACTCGGTGGACAACATCTCATGGTTTTTTGAGATAGCCCCAAAATCGGTCTTGAAGAAAGATCATATTTCTTTTCATGCTCAAAGGAAAGTAGGTGATTCACTCGGAATCTATTTCAAGACTTCTTTTTTCACCTATGACGGTTCTTCTCCATTATATGAAGGAGACATAGGTATAAATTCTAATATGTTGTTTTCTTCAGCTTGCTACGTTCCTCACAGTGAAGTCTATGCCAAGAAAAGAGGTGCATTCCTTCCACCTAAAACCTTAACAATCCGTTGCAGAATGAATAAGGCCAGAGGGTACTTCTCAGAAGTAGGTCAATGTTTCGCGCGAACCCGAATCCAAGTGGTGAGGACAGCATTCATTGGATTCGCGGAGGACTTTAGTGATCTGGTTCCTGGCAAGAAGCGTTTGGCGATAAAGTCATTTTCAACTGAAGAACAGTTATTAAACTTGAACTTAAGTCTGGGTGGCGATCTGTGTTGCAAAGAAAAAGTTCGGATTGAAATCATTCCCCTCAAGAAGGATTATATAAAGTATTGCCTGTGTGAATTATTTCTTTTAGATTCCGAAGGAAAGAAGACAGAATGTGGGAGGAACGAAATCACGTTCAGTGAAAGAGAACCACAGAAATGGGAGTTCCCTCTATATTTTACCAAAGACTATTTGATGAAGAAAAATACCCAGTTTTTACCAGATGACACTCTGACCCTGAAGTGCGAATTTGCCTTTTCTACTGGCATTGGATACGAAGGAATAGAAGACAGCGAGTTTGGTAATCTCGTTCCTGTTGACAAAAATCAATCTAAATTCCCCAGCGCCTTGGAAGAGTTGACATGCTTGTACAAGGAAGGCACGCTCTGCGACATAGTGCTGCAAACAGAAACTGAAACATTTAACGCTCATAAGATTATTCTGAGTGCACGATCCTCAGTTTTTAAAACTATGTTTACAACTGACATGAGAGAGAAGACAACAGATTGCGTGATAATCGAAGATCTGGATGCGGATACTGTTCGTCGGATGCTGTTGTATCTGTATTCGGACACATTGGAAGACCTGGATTGGGAAAAAGCAAAAAGCCTGTACTTCGCTGCCGATAAGTACAACATAGCAGGCCTGAAGCACAGATGCTCAGGTTTTTTGAAGAGTAGCCTCCAACCACTCAACTACTGCGAGCTCTTGAGTCTTGCAGATAGGCACCAAGATGAAGACTTGAAGAAAAGTGTTCAGGAATACATTGCAAACTTCCGCGAGGAAATTTTTCGCTCGGACCAATGGATGAATTTCGAGAAGAGTAATCCTGAGCTTGCAATAGAAACTTTTCGTGCTGTGTATCTGGGAAACTGAAAAAAATAATGGAAAGGTTTGGTAAAGTATGTCCATAATAATTTTCCTTGTAATTGTGATAATTTTTAGATTAAAGTTAACCTAAAGTTAAAGTTATCGCATATACATTGAAGTTAAAAATACGAAAGATTGGTTAACATGTAACCGGTTAGCAATGTAATGATATGAAACGCATGCATATTGGATCAAATTATTCACTTTACCGTCAAAATGTTTTTTAAATCTTCCATACTAAAAGAACAACTGCAATTCTGAATGAAATGTATGCCTATTTCTGGATGAATTAAAGCATTTTTGGTGGAAGTAATGAGCTCTGGTAAAAGAAAATTTGTGTCAGTTGTTGGTTTTCATATATTTTTTTATCTTTAGTCAGATATTTAATGTTGTAAAAATTATTTAATATTTGAGAAACGCCAGTAATGCAACCTTTTGATTTCCTTTTCCTCCTTTTAATATTTTGTCTAATTCATACTTCTTAATCTGATATCTTCATTCTGAGATATTTTAAGTTTCTTGCATCGCCTTCATATTTTACTTTTCATAACATATTTTTGAGCTTTATATTGCTGTATATATATGTGTGTGTGTGTACAAAAGAAATTACAGAAAAAAAAATCAGATACAGGGTTGTCGATTTTTTTCAAAAAAATCGATTTATTTGATTTAAATCGGATTTTTTTTATTTAAATCAAGATTTTTTTATTTTAATGATTTTTTTAAAACTACGTATATATATTTAACATTTGTATATTAGACAATGAGCCCTACAGTCATAAAATTATATTGTCTTTAAGCTGTACTTTCTTTTAAAAAAACAAATTAAAAAATTTAATTTAAAAATGTAACAACTATTTAACAAATATTTGTGAACTAAAATATAAAAATAACATACTTTTGCAATATAAGACAATTTTATTAAGGAAAAATGGAAAAATATAATAAAAAATTGTCATTTCTTGACTATAGATATATTATTGTATGTTACAATATTGGAGAATTTTACACTCACCTGTTCATTTGTTTCATTACAAACACAAGTTTTGAAGTTTTCTCTAATCCTAATCTGTTTCACCAAAACATAAAATAAAAAATTTTCTATATAAAATTTTAAAATTCAGGCTTCGAGGTGCATTGAGTCACCATCAGGACTACCTGTGTGCCAAATTTCATGACTGTAAGTGT
Source organism: Araneus ventricosus (assembly GCA_013235015.1). NCBI lineage: Eukaryota > Metazoa > Arthropoda > Arachnida > Araneae > Araneidae > Araneus > Araneus ventricosus. Next base: position 8,927 of record BGPR01026616.1, on the reverse strand, counting down.
GATAGATCCGTCTGGACATTGTGCACATGCTCACAAACATTGCATTTTATAAGTATAGATCATAGTTTAAATTGCACTATGTAGATGTTTGTATTTCTTTTGGAACATTTATATGCATTACTTAATTATCTCAAATATGGACATTATTGCAATATAAAAACTTTGTTGTCCCCAACACTATTTAGTTTCCTCCAGTATTAAAATGAAACTTACTGCATCTTACCATGTTCTTTCTTTTTGAACATGATCCTTTCACAATATTTATTTTATTTTATAAAAAAGGAGCATCTCATACTTTGCATTTTATTGTGTTGCTCATTAGAGATTTATTTAACCCTTTGCGGTGAAGTGTGCCAATTAATGGCAGACCTAATTTCACTCGCTTCTCAACGGTTAAATTGAACTATAAATGGAAAATAATAGGTTTAGGATAGGGCTAATAGTACTCCTTTTAAAATGTATATAGCAGTCTTGTGAAATTTTGTTTCGAAATAGGAATTATTAGAGATAAAGTTTGGGAAAATTCTTTGGCTCGGAGATAAGAAATTTTTCAGTTCTGGACGTTTAACAATTTTAGCAAAGTAACTCGAAAATTTTGCTCCAATATTCTTGAAGTTTTAATTTATAATTTTCTGTAAGATTCAATAATAATTTTTGAGTGTATCAAGGTGGCTGTATCTAAGGGGGTGACCCGAAAGGGGGACCCCCTCCCTCGGAATGAAGTAAGGTTTTAAAAAAAACTTTTTTTGTAGATTCTATGTCTAGACAATAAACTAAAGCCATTCAAGATGTTTTCTCATCATATTTTCAAAAAATTATTGCGTTTGCGCTGCAAAGGGTTAGAATCTAATTTGCTTGTGTTCTCAAAAATAAAGATATGGAAAGTACTCTAGTTACATCAATTAAATAAAATATTTTTCTATGTTCTATATATTCTTTCTTTAAATATACATTTAAAAATACTTTAAAATCACTATTTAAAGATACATGAACAATTTTATTTCATTAAAGCAGATTAACTTGATATTTAAAATAAAGTGATTTAAATCAGTGATTTTAATCAACTGATTTAAATCACTGCAACCCTGATCAGATGAATAAAAAATTTTAAAAGAGCGACATTGCAATATTTTAGAAGTTTCTACCATATAAAAATGATAAAAAAGAATGGTTAAATAAAATAAATTTAACTATGTGTTCTGATTATCCAGCTGCGGGACGAAAAAAAAAAAGTTGTTTTTTCCTGGTATGCACCAAGTTCGATTTACAGAATTGTAGACAGAAGGTAGAAAAAAATGCTCTATGAAACTAAATAACGAACATTTTGAGAATAGATTTTTTGTTGCTGCAATAAATCTAACCACGTTTGCTTAATAATCACAATCGCGCCAGCACCTAGACGAGACAAAAAAGAGAAAATAAATAGATAAGCTTTTTCCCGGAATGCACCAAGGTCAATTCCGATTCGCTTAATTTCAGACAGAAAGCGGGGAAATTAAATAACGTGCGTTTTGAAAATAGAGTTTTGTTTCAGAGAATATCTGTTATTGGTAGTTAAAAAACAAAAAATTGGTTCAAATATGGCAGTTACTTTCTAAAATACATTGGGGACAATTACATCTATTTTACTTTTCCTAAAAGGAGCCTCCAGCATTTCTTTTACTGTATTGCTAAGTTGAGCTGTCTTTAAGAGCGCATATGAATTAAGCAGTACCGTGACATTTAGACTTAGCCAGTAATGGTGAACTTAAGCTGTGGTATTGGGTTTTGTTCATTATTTTACTAATACTACCCCACAGGTTACTGTAGCTGGGCATTTTGGAAAAGGGAGTAAGGATAAAGGGTAAAAATAATTTGAAACACCCTGAAAATAAACAGAAAAAAGGACATTAAGTTCTCACAAAACCTTCTGGGTAATTATTTTTGTTAATACTTTCTCTGCATACAAAGAGAAAGTATTGTCAAACCAGTGGGAGGCCTCCTAAACAAGCCTTGTATACTGCCTAAAAATTGTCAGCTTCCTCCCTTTGCGTGGATAAAAAAATCGTCCTACTGTAATCCAGAATGCAAACGAATACTGAAGTTAATTGCAGATTTAGTGGATTGTAAAATATTCAAGAAGAACTCATATAAAAAAGAGATGCCTATGTATTAAAACTTAGCAATATTTATTTTGTAATCACACTCATGGGATCCGCTATTATACGATGATGAAACAAAACAGTAGATAAAACATATATATCACAACCAGTCTAGTACAAAAGTGACATGCAACCTCCGTTTGGTACGAGATTGCTAAGGCCGCATGCGCATGGAGAGGTTTGAAACAAACGGGGTATGTGATTATAGAATGACAGATGGATTGTGGCCTGTTTTTTATATAGGGTCAAATACAGTTCATTTAGTTACGTCTGCTGGGAAAGCTTAAGTTATAGTGTTCCCTACATTACATGAGGGAGAGATCAAGATATTCAGAATATGTTACTAGCTAGATGCTGAGTTGGTCGTGTTCGTTGAGATAGACAGACACTAAAATAGTTGAAATGAAACGTGGAGACTCTCAAACCTCGAGTTCTGGAATTTTGACGATTAAATACTTTCTTGTATACGAGAGAAAGTGAAATTGAACTCTAGATTTTGATTTTGAATCTCCACCGTTTTAGAACCCCTGCGTCCAGAAAAACACACCGTGAATCGCTGTGTGTCTGTGGAACAAGGATAACCGAAAATCATCTGAGGTACAGAGATGCAATTGGTGCGCGATCTGGCACACAATTTTAGGTTTCTATCAAATTTGGACAAACTACTTCAAAGCTCCATCTGTCCGTGGGTCATGCGGAACACTAAATCAAAAAACTGGAATAGCTACAGACAAAATTTGGTGCAAAGTTTATCATCATGAATGTAGGTCCATATCAAATTTTGAACCAAATCCAACGCAAGGGTTGATTGTCTTGTAATCTAAATAATTCTCGCATTAAGTGTTTTAATCGCAACAACTTCTTAACAAGATTACTTAGACGAAATTTGGTATGTGGCCTTTAATTTTGATTGTAGATATATCCAATTTTTTAAATAATCTTTAAAAAAACGGCGTTCAATACCAATTTTCCAATCCAATTTCCATGCATGTACTGGTAGCAACTGCACGTGAATGATGTCACTTTTCCTTGAGTCGTCAAGAGTGGGAAGTGTGTGATGGATGTGTTTTAATCGGCACGCATTTCTTCGAATTTGATTCTTACCTAAATATGTTACAATCACTATAATTTGAAAGTGAAAACCTTGTGTTAGTCATTGGAATCTTATTACAATAGATCTGGAATTTTTTAATCCGCAAAAACAGCAACTTTGGGAAGTATACCAGAAAGTTAGAGACCACCGCTGATTTTACAACTATCTTAAGTGAGAATTATTAAACATTTCTAATTGAGTACAATTCAAGGTCGCCAATTAATTCAAATATTCGTGAGCTGGGCTTATTTAATCTCATCGACAACACTGTGAGCTGGATTTATTAATTCATCAGACGGAATTAATTCAACACTGTGAGCTGGATTTCTCTATTAATTCAATGAGCCAAATTAAAATCTAACACCGTGAGCTGGATTTATTAATCTCAATGATCCAATTATTCAACAAGGTGAGCTGGATTTCTATTAATTCAATGAGCCACTATTTCAAATTCATGAGCTGGATTGCGGTTAATTCAATGAGCCAATTCAAATACCGTGGAGCTGGATTTAATTCAGTGAGCCACTAATTCAACACTACATGGAGTTATTAATTCAAATGAGCCAATTAATCTCAACACTGTGAGCTGGATTTATTAATCAATTGTTTCACCACTCCAACACTGCTGGGGCTGGAGTTATTAATTCAATGAGCTGGCCACTCCAACACTGTGAGTTTGATTTATTAATTCAGTGCGTCACTAATTCAACACTGGGAAGCCGTGTGTGTGGACTGCCAGTCTGCGATGCGAGTATGAGCAAGTTTATGACTGACTGTCATGAAAGAGTACACTGGACGATACGATGGAAAACTCAGTTAAAGCCAACGTCCGCTTGAATGTCTTTTTTATAAACTCGAGATGTTAGATATTATATTCCACTTTTATTACATTGATTGCCTGTTCTCTCTTCTACAGATATAAAAAATATACCAAAGGGAATGATCTCCCCAATCTTCGTACCTCCCAAAGGTGTCATCTCCGCGTGTGGATAAAAATCTGGAAGCCACTGTAAGCCAGTACTAATGTGTTTTCTCATGTAATTCATCGTGCCCGAGCAGTCCTTCTCACTGACTCTGGTCAAGTGTCATTCAACATGGCGTGAGAATAATGCATCTCTATTCAAACGATTAGATAATTGGTGGGAATATTCTTTCACTGGGTGGAAGAATACGTGGTCGGTCGGTTTCAATGGTGCAACCAGGGGCCTGATCTATACATTTGAGGCCCCAAGCATATTCCCCATGGCCCCTCCTTTCAAAAAGTTTACATATAATTTAGTATTACACCACAGTTTTATCTTTAAAACATGTAATCATTTCTAGTTAAACTTTGTGATCCTTGACCATATTAAATTTATAATTCAAAAAATTTCACCCTTGTGAATAATATAAATTAACACTCTGCAAAAAAATACTTCATCGAGTTTTTGTTTCGTTCACGCTGCGTGAATAGGCTTGGAAAAGTCGCTGAAGTGACAGATCTTACTAAATCGATTCCAACGCGAAGTACAAGAATGGTGGTAAAAAAAGACGAAAAAAATGTTCAATATAATTCATTTGATTGAATGTAAATTTCAAAAACATTTTATGACTTTTCAAAGCAATACTGAAAGTTTGTAAATATTTGTATATTTCTTCCGTGTATGCACTCTGACAGCTTCTGGCCCTAGATTGGGTCTCTATGGAAAATTCAAGATTCTATCAATTAACTGAACAGTGTTTTCGTAAGACACTGTTATTTATTATTACCATGTCCTCGTGGATGTGACCCCTTCCGTTTTCTTACGGAAAATTAGCCTTATTTTATTTTAGCTTGTCTTAAATTTAATTCATACTCAAATCTAATAATTAACATTTAAATTGCTAATAATTAAAATTTAAGTTAAAATAAAAGTTTTGCTGATTTCACCAGATTAAATTTTAAATTCATTTGTTCACACCTATACCTCGGGTACTTTAGGTGATTATTTTGCCCATTTTTCACTTTCCCAATCGCCGACCGATTGCGCTTCAATCCTAATCTGAAAGCCTCTAACCGCGTATCCGCAAGATTTCAGTGTTGAAGTTCGTCTGTTTTCTGTTGCATCCTTGCGATTTTCGCAAGCTAATGGGTTCTATGCACTTTCAACAAGTTTAAACATAATTATACCAATCAAGCATCTCAACCTGCATGTAAATAGAAGAGGTTCGGTTAGATATGTGGCATGTTTCATACGTTGCATCTAAATAATCATAAAATTAATGTCGTCAGACCGTCCATTAGGGTTGCAGATGCAGCCCCCCGATATTATTTTTTAATATTGCATTTTCGTTTACCTTATTTGCTTTCTTTTCCACCAGTGCAGTGACTTTACGAAATCACAAGAAAAGCAATAGAAAATTAAAATAAAGGAATATAAATGATACGAAGTGAAGACCGGGTTTGAGCTGCAAAAACGTATCCCTCGAAATCCATTCTACAGGATCAGAAACTCAGGAGGAAAAGCAACTCTTTCTGCCTTTTTGAACAGACGAGGCTTTGAAAGTCTTTACAGCTGGCTGGCATGGAGTCAACCCGAAACAGAGAAAAGTCTTTTTATATGTTTTTTTTTCACTATTCCGCACAAGTAGTAACTTGGTTGTTTATGGGTTTTAGTTCTGGACTGTGTTGGAAAAATGAGCAAAACAACTGTGATTGATTACTTTGCTTTCTCTGTGATAGAAGGCGATTTCTTTGAAGAAGATAGTTGTTTTTAGGTAGAGTGTTAGCGAGTGAAGTGGGCGAGGAGGAAGTGTGTATGTGGACTTTGATTTTTTTTCCGTCAGCAAAATCGTCACACTATCCATCTACTTAACTTTTGTTAGTAAAACTAGTAGCAAATATCATTATTATTTAATTTATTGTTGTGAGAAGCAGGAAATTTCATATGTGGCTTTGGAAAAAAATTTGCTTCTGAAATATAAAGTGGCTTTAAAGTATTGCCTGCATGCAACATTGAATTCGCCCGAACAAAAGCATGATATTGCGCCCGAACATGAAAGCATTGATATTGCGCCCGAACATAAAAGTACTACATTGGTGCGCGAAACATAAAAGCATTGATATTGCTGCCCGAACATGCAAGCATTGATATTGCGCCCGAACATGCAAGCATTGATATTGCGCCCGAACATGCAAGCATTGATATTGCGCTCCGAGTGAAGCTGATATTGTGCCCGAACTGAAGAGATATTGCGCCCCAACATGCAAGCATTGATATTGCGCTTCGCAAGCATTGATTTAAATTAATATATATAGGTTTTATTTCTTCTAATGCACGTAGATGAAGTGAAAGATATTCTAAAGAATTAATATTTTATTAAACAGGATTTTATTCATCTGACGGAATTTCTACCTGGAATCAATAACCCCATGTCTGCTCACATACCACATCTTATTTATTTCATGTTCAACCTGCCAATGCTTATTTTTATTTTCGATTCAATGTATCGCCTATAAAATTTAACATTTTTTAAATGTTTTACTATGTTTTATGTTTGTATTAATAAAGGTTGAATTTTATGATCGATTTTTTTCACCTCACCTTTAATGCAATAGAGTTCCAAATTTTGTATATTTATTGGGTGTTGATGAAAATGCAATATTTTAATAACTTTAGAGCTTCCAATTTTCAATTTTAAAAAAATTCGCAAAATTGCCGCACCTCAGGTTTCAAGGGGCGCCATCTACAGTATTTTGAGAACTAAAAGACTTTATACAGTAATTTTAAATGTTTCAATAAAAAAATAGTATATCCCATTATAGATATTTTTAAAGAAATTATTGCTAGTTGAAGAACAATGGATTTAAATTCTGAAATATTTTTAAGTAGTCAGAATTTTGTGATCGATTTTTCACTGACTTCTTAATGCACAGAGTTCTGATAGGTTTCAGAAGTGCTCATCTATAGTATTTCTGAGAACTAAAATACTTTGGTACAGTAATTTAAATGTTTCAATAAAAATAAAATTGTATATCCTATTATAGACTTTTAAAGAAAATACATGAATTAGTTGAAGAACAATGGATTTAAGTTCGAAATATTTTTTGTAAGGTCAGAATTTTGTGATCGATTTTTCACTCATTTCTTCTGAAATTTTGTATATCCATTGGGTCTTGATGACAATGCAATATTTCAGTAATTTTAGAGCTCTCTTCAATAAAATAATTGTTGGAATTAGTTTATGAAAAATTGATTCTAAAATCCCAAAATATTTATAACGCTGAATTATGACATAAATTAAAGACTAAAAACTAGAAAATAATAAATATAAGAAAAACTTTAAAAAAACCGCTTTTACCAATGCATTAAAAAAGAAAATAAATAATTTGTTCTCAAAAATCTGGAGGTCAAAACAAAAATCGTAAAAGCGTGAGGCGCCGGAAACAATGAGAGAAAGATATAAAACCAGCGCCTCACGCTTTTACGATTTTTGTTTTGACCTCCAAATTTTTGAGAAAAAAATATTTATTTTCTTTTTTAATGCATTGGTAAAAGCGGTTTTTTAAAGTTTTTTTCATATTTATTATTTTTTCTTCGCTGGATTTCTTCACTTTTTTATTGGAGTTTTTGAAAAAATTTAAAGGCTTCCTCCATTCGAGGATCTTCCTGGCATCTCTTGCTTTTCATGGAGGGGGATCGAGGAGTTTCTGCAGATGCAGGAACATTGCACTGCTGTGGCATTGTTGTATTCAGCTGCAGCACCTCTTCAGACAGATCTCTTCTTCTGCTTGGACGATATCAACCTGCTCAACTGCTGCGTCGCTAAATTCCACAATATCCTAAAAAAATTTGTAATGAATTCGATACCTTAACAAAGAATTTTATTAAATTTCCAGAAAAATTATACACAGATCATAATAACAAGTAATTTTGACATTACCGATTTCCATTCTTATTCATTACTGATGAGATAATTTTACTGAATATCAGGTATTGTAATTGCAATGGCGAAAGTAAATTTTAGTTTCCTTCTGGCTTTTAAAATGAAATATAACCTTTTGAGAATGTCGGGTTATTTAAGGAATTCATGGTGGTCAGACTCAGAAATAGCCAATTGTTATATAAAAAATAAATTTATTAGCTATTAACCAAAGAAGTCGTTTTATCGTACAAGCAACTGAAGAACTAACTTTCAAGCTTTTTTTTTTAAAAATATCACAAACATTTACATTACGTGCAGTCTGTGGCTCGAGAAAAATACATCAAAACACTGGTAAAGCCGGCTTAGCTCATAATTTGATTATAAGACTGAAGACTGAAAACAATTTGTTACAAAGGGAATAAGATAATAAATTTTAAAAGGTGATAAAAAAATTACTAATACAACCATTTTCTTTAATATCTAAAGGCAAATTATATATTTCACTTTTATACAATTTTTCTCTTTTTACTTTTTACATAAACGTAAATGAACTTCAAAATCTTTTATAAACTTTGAGCTACTGAGAAAATCACCCTTAATGTTTTTTCATGGCTCAGAATTTTGTGTAATTTTACTGTTTACATATAACACTATGGGATTTTATAATTATGATTTGTGAAATGCAAGAACAAAATTGGGAAAAGAATTAAAATAGTCACTGTCGTTCTTGTTACGGTTGCTATCATCAAGGAATGGCGCTAGAGTTTTCCCGTCGGGGGCGCCCGAACATGTAAGCATTGATATTGCGC
>BGPR01026615.1:0-21384 GCA_013235015.1 Araneus ventricosus | reverse complement strand
GATGCGGAGTCCACCAGTTCCAGCAAGCCCGAGACAAGTTCCTAGACGTTCCGGTAGAATCAGACGTCCTCCAAAGAGACTTGTTCTTTAAGAAGGGAGGAGATGTGGTGTCTAATACTTGTGCGACACAAGTTAACTGTAACTGAACCCGAATGGTGTTGGAGACTTTGCGAGACTCGCCGAGAGTTTGTTGTGGAACGTGTCCGGACTGGTAGAACGTATGCATGCCTGTATTTACGATATAAGAATGATCTGTGTAATTATCTAAATGTACTGTGCTGTGTAAGTGTAGTGAACGTCCATTAAATATGTGTGAATCAAATGAAGCTTATTATTCAACGAACCCACAAATATAACACAACAGCCCCGCAAATCCACTATGCACCAGGCCCCGCTTTTGTTTGGGCAGGCCCTGTCTGAGAAGGCCAATGCTCCCCTTCGGGGATACTTTGCGCCCATGCGTGATCTTCGAGATATATAATCTATTTGCTTATCTCGTAGGTCACGGCCCATGTCGGGTATTCAACGAGTAGATAAATTAGGATCTAGCGTGATAAATAAGGTGTAAAGCATCCCCGTTTGAAGTTCGGGAAATCTGATCACTTTGATTTACCTTTGCTACAGATAATAAAAAAAAACATAGATTAAAATTCAGTACATTTAAATAAATAATTAATTAATTAATCGTGCAAGAGAGTGCCTTTCCCCTTTTAACTCCTGGTTTATTGTATTTATTTGTTTATATTTACCTTTTATATATTATTTCTTACAATTTTTTGCAGGTTTTTTAGTTTTCATTTAGGGCCGTGACCCAGTTTTAGAAGCATTACAAAGTTTAAAAGGTATTTAAATTAAAGAATCATGGGATTTGTACCGACAAAGGCTATTATCCAAAGTTTAAAAGGTAAAATCTATTACTTGTTGTACGGTGAGAGTAGTGATAAATCATAAAGCAAATGCATGTATCAATACGCCAAGAAGAATACGCTACTGCGCTTACCGCATTACGCAGGGTTATCAGAGAGAGCTGTGCGTCGATTAACAGCAGGTAGGTTTGGCGATAAGTGAGTGTAAACAGATTGGCGACAGATTCCTGACTATCCAGTCGTTCTAAAATCTATTTGCTAGGGGATTACAGCCTTTGTTGCTTCAAATCCCATAACTCCTATCATCTATTTGCTAAATCGGATACATATTACCGCTTAACAACTATCATATTCACAGAGAGCAACACTAGAAGAGAAGAAAAGACTGTGCCCAATAAGGTACGGTTCGCTTTGTTTACCACTTGGCGACAATCCACTTGATTTCCTCTGTTAGTTACTTCATATTTACAGTAGAAACATCTAGCAGTTAACTTGTTTTCATGTTATAAATAGTTTAGATTTTGCCAGTTCTAGTTAGCGAAATTAACTAACTTTTGAAATAAAGAATAAGATGTTTCAGAATTAAGAAAAAAAAGATATCCTAATTCTTTTCTTCCTTATACTTTTTAAACAGTTCTGTGTAAATGTTTCAATAATTCTTTCACTGGTAAGGTTTCTTTTGGTTCCTTCAGATTCATTTTTTAATCATTTATTGGTTTTAGCTGGCCAACCCGCTAGTATAGTGTAGAAGTTTGGAGAGTAGGTTATTAGCTTTGGTTTCACTCCCCTTATCAGACCATAGATCAAATTTATTTAGTTTGTCCTAAAATAGCTGTTGTAATATTTTAAAATGGAACATTAAACATAATTAAATTAGACCAGATTTCAATTGACTAAAATTTAACTGTTAAAAATATTGAAACATAATTGCCATAAATATTATGGTTAACAGACAAGCTGGTCGCTTAGTGCAATTAGTTTTTATGATAATAATAATATTATGATGCTTTCAGTTATTTTTATTTTTGTTACATCATAACATCTTTCATATGATAGTTAAGATTTCCTACCTGTATATTTATCTTAGTCCTACACTGCACACTCTTTTCAGCCACACATATGTATTATGTATAATAAATAGAGAAAAGTATTTGATATAATTAATTTTAAACTTTTGAAAATTTTATATTAAAATAATTAGTTGCAATACTAATATAGTTTCAATAAAAAAATGTGCGATGTCAAATATTGTGTTAACTAAGTGTTGAACTTATCATGATTGATTTAAAAAATACAAACACCTAAATACAGTCATTTATTCATTACACGTAAATGTATAAATAGTGTAATGAATAAATGACTAAAAGTTACAACACCCCCCACTACTGCAAAGCACAAGCTGCCACTGATTTGAATGCATTGCAATTTCTGTCTCTACTAAAATTAAAGGAGAATGTGTGTGTTGGTGCTCTACAGGTCAGACCTCTGGACCTACAGCTACAAAATTTGGCACAAACATACTTTTAAGGATGGGAATGTGTGCCTCGGAGCCCATTCTTTGAAATTTTTATTACAATTTCAAGTAATTAAAAATTAAGTGAAATTTTTGTGTTTTTCCTTAATAACTTACGAAAATTTTACAGCACAAAAAATAATTTTTACACCATCTGAAAGTGCAGAAAAATTACCTTTGCAATGATGTTTCCTGAATTTTAATAAACTTTTAAAATATTTTTTGGTGTAATTTACAACAATACTTTTCATTGTTGCTATACAACTCCAGCCTTTTTCATTGTTTAAACAAACATTTAATTGCATACTTCTCTATAATTGTTGTAATCTGAAATAATATCCTAATACATTTTGCTTTCATATTTTGTTTCACCAAAAGTTTTGTGAGATCCATAAATTATGGTCTCTGAGATATTACTTTGCTCGCATTAAGAAATATATCCATTAAGCTGAATTGTTATGGTTATTATGTATTCTTTCTTTTCTCGGCATGTTTTAATATAGCTGACATCCTGCTGGTCATTAAATGTGCTGCGTCATTTTAATGTTGAAATCAAATGTGTATTTTAAAAGAGGAATAAGAAAGTGAAGATAATGCCGACAACATGGAATTAGAGGTTTCATGACATGGGCAGTTGACTCCATTAAGAGCATTTATGTAGACAATGAATGGAGGAAGTTCAAGGTCACTTATAGAAAATGGGTTAATATCTATCGCAATCTGAAATTTAAAATTAAGTTGTTAAGAGAACCATGAATATAAAATGATGTAAGATTGAATTGAAAGGATATTCCCGGTGAACAAGCTGGTCCCCGAAGCCGGCTAGTATTATTTAAAAGTAAGGTGCTGACTTTAGAATAAATAAATAATATTGAAAACAATTTTTCACAATAAATCTTTGTAAAATAGTACATTATAATAAAAGAAAATGTATTATTATCAGTTGTATATAGAATACTATACTCATGGCAAGCTTAAGTATTTATAATTTGTTTAAAAGATATATAATATGAGATATTTACATTTATTTTGAAACGGGACACACTAGTAGAAGTGTTTTAGTAAGTGTTAAATTAGAATTTATACAATTACCTTATTATTTAAATAAATAAATTGGGAGTAACACAGAAATTTGAGTACTTGTTTAAGAATTATTTTGCCTTTTTTAGAAATAGGAAAAGTCAAAAATGCTAAAAGCTTTACAGAAATAAGAGACCTCGCAATTTGTGAATACATTAAAGAACAAATTATTAAATACTTGTTATAAATTACTCCTTATAATGCAGTAATTTAGTTTACTATTTCTGACCCATTTTTTCCTGGAATTTTGAATGTCTGTTGAAAATTGGATTAAATATGCAATCGAATGTTATATTTCTTTCATTTCGAAAATAATTAATCACTGCAAACAACATTTATGCATAGAAAAGTGGTGTGCAAACTGTGGGTCATGACCTACAGAGGGGTCATTTGAACATTTTTGTGGGTTGCCAAATTAAAAAAAAATTATTTGATAATAAAAAAAAAATCTAACACTTTTTTTTTTAAATGTGGTTGCAGTCGGGGTCTCGACAACAAACAAACAAAACTTTTAAACAAAATGAGGGGTCGGAAATGAAAATTTGCGCACCACATTGGCGTAGAATACCACTTTAAAAGCAAGGTTATTGGTTCTTCTTACTGATCTTACATTTAGTACCTAACTTAAATTATTGCCCATTTACACACTAAATGCATCTTTTCTTTGAATATCATTGGGTATTTCTGTTTCTGGCAGGCAATATACAATGATATTCTCTCCATTCTTTCATCGTTTTTTATTCATGTGCTTCAATTTTTTCTTTTTTGTGAGCTTATTATTATGTATAGGGTGTCCCAAAAGATCATGTGCAAACTTTAAAGGTAAGTCAAGATATAGAAATAATTCATTTTCCCCACAGAACATGTGATCACAATTGCAAAAGGCAACCGCTACAGAGAGTTGTTGGTTATTAACATATGAAGAGTGTTTAGTCTCAGACAGTAAGACGTTTGAACACTAACTTTTAATTACTTCAACAGATTGCTGTTGCTAGGTTGTCATTCTGCCTATCGTGTTACATAAAACTTGTAGTTTTGTTATTCATGCAAATCTGCTGTTGTGTTATTGTGAATTTGATTCCATTAAATCGCTTTGACTCCTTATTTGGTGTATCCTTTTCTTTTACTTAATTTACTGACAAAGAAACCCCTTTTGCTGCCACCCTTTGCAATTGAGACTCCATGCATTATTTGTGAGATAACTATTGTAACCTATAACTTGCTCTACTCTTAAACAACCTTTTGGGACACGATATATGGATATATATTTATATATGTGCTACGGTCAATGTGGATATTCTGTTATTGAGTATTCTGTGATTGTGGATAATAACTGCTTTAAAAATCTAGTTATTATGGATAGTTAACACTTAAAGATCCAGTTATTATGAATAATAACCATTTATCTACCATGGACTGTAACATATATGCTAGCCACCTTTGGCGACGAGCTTGTTCTCTGGGAATGTAATTAAAAACTGAATCTCTTATGCTTATTTTGATATTTATGGTTCTCTCAACAATGTAATTTTAAACTTCAGATTGTGGTAGATATTTAACCCGTGTTTTAAGTGGCGTTCACCTGTTCTGTTCATTGTCTTCATAAATATCCTGGACTATGTGATGTAGCATCTGATTCCACGTTGTCAGCCATCTTCACTTTCTTATTCCTCTTGCCAAATATGCATTTAATTTCAACATTTAAATGGCACAGCTCCTTATATGGTCAGCAGCATGTTAACTGGATTAAAACATGCTATAAAAAGAAGGAAAACATAGCAACCATAATCATTCAGTTTACTGGATATATCTCATGATATGTGTAATATCTCAGAGTTTGGTTTACAGATTCCACATTCCACAAAAATTTTAATGAAATAAAATATGAAAGCAAAATGTATTAGGATATTACCTCAGCTTTACACAATGAATGAATTGCGTTGCAACAATGAAAAGTATTGTGAATTTTGCCAAAAAATATTTTTAAAAATTTATTAAAATTAGAAAAAATTGTACGGCAACTTAATTGATATCATTGGAAAAGTAAATTTTATGCACTTTCAGATGGCAAAAAAATAATTTTTGTGGAATAATTTTTCGGAAGTTATGAAAAAATGCCAAAATTTTGCCCAATCAATTTTAATTAATTAAAATTTCAAAAAAGGGACTCTGAGGTTCATGTTCCCACCTTTTGAAGTATGTTTGCGGCAAATTTTGCAGTTCTAGGTCCAGCGGTCTGCCTTGTAGAGTGCCAACATACACACACATTCTTCTTTATTATTAGTAGAGGTACATATATATATATTACAGGGAGATATTGAGGATACTAAAATGTTGGGTCATGTAATAGGCACAATTTTAAATATTTATCATGTGTGGCTTGGAGCATTTACCATGTTGGTTTGGGCTTTTCCACTCATTTTTAGTTTCAAATAATTGCTTGAGATTAAAATATATAATTATAGCTTATATTGGGGTTAAATAATATTATTTGTATCTCATTTTTTAAAATATGTTATTGGGGATGGTAAGGTCAGAATGTTATTGTGGTTTTTTTCTTTCGTTTTTAGATATTTATATTGATTGTATTTAGTTTTGTGTATTATGTTTTTAGATGTTTATCGATTGTGTTTTGTATTATTAATATATATGTGATTAATATTTTTAATTAATAGGTTGATTAATAATTATATATATAAATTAATATTATGATTGTATATTAATATATAGGTTGCCCACTAAAATTACTTTCATTCCCCTTAATTTCAGAATGACTGCAGCTATAGTCATAGAATCGGTGTCTAGGTATTGTAAAATGGCTATGCGCTATGCCATGAAACCACTTACAGCGTCACATGGTGGCAAACTCGGAAGTTAGCATTCTTATTTCGAAAATAATACAATCTAAAGAAAAACCAGCGTGAGTGTTCTCCGCGAAACTTTCTGAAAACTACCTTAACACTGTTGGGGAAAAAATACACAAAGTGGCAATAATAAGGACGGTTCCCTAACACAAGTGGAGGAAACGCGCATGCCGTTTTTTGCGTCGTAGAATGGTGATGTAACCGAATACGCAATTTGACCGATTTTTTTCAGAAGATTGAAACAAAAATTGGACACATATCTACAATTAGGGTTAGAAGACCACATACCGAATTTCATTCAGTCATTGCGTTTAGGAATGATCGTGTTCAGAAGTATGCGATTATTCAGACCCACAGACAGTCAACCCTTCAAAGGATTTGGCCCAAAATTTGATACGGACCTGCATTCCTGGTGATAAAACTCCCTACCAAATTTTGTCCATTTGGCTATTTAAGTTTTTGAGTTACAGTGTTCGCACGAATGCGGACAGACGGACTTCCTGTGGATGGATTTTACTAAATTTGATAGAAACCTACAAATTATGTGCCGAGATCACATACAAAATTTCATCCCACTAGCTTTAATAGTTTTTTTTGTGTTATCGTCAGCCAGACATAATTCCAAAATAGCGTTTTTCGGACTCATGGAGGTCTAAAATCTGCAGATTCAGCAAAATACGAGTTCAAAGTTTTTAACGATTACAATACTTTCTCTTTGTATACTTCGTATATGAGAAAGTAAAAAACCAATTACAAAGTTGTAGAGCATCATTGATTTCGTACAAAAAGAAACCTTGAGCTTATTAATGCTAAGGACAGAAGGCTTAAACGCACATTTATTTGATGCAATTTCCAACACTGTTATGTGACGAAATGTGTTAAAAAGAACGAAAAAAACAACAAAAAAAAACTCGACTAGTTATCACTGGATGCCTTTATTTTGGGTGTACAAACTGCTCTCCATCAGCTACTATACATATTTGGGCTCTTCGTTGAATTCTTGTTGTGCACTTTTGAGCATATCTATTGGCACACTAAAACAAGCAACAGTAATATATCGTTGCAGTGTTGGCAGAAAGTAGGGATGTAATGAATATTTGGCAACTATTGGGTATTCGGCCCTTTTGACGAGTATTCAGTTGTCTGAATACTAAGTAGGTATTTGGTCAAATATTTTTAAGATCATGATTTTTTTTTAAAATATGCTATTTATTAAATAATAAAACAAATAATATAGCAAAATTATATTTCAGTGCATTTTTTATCGAAAAATTTTCTAACATTTACTCAATTTTAAGTTACATAGCTCATAAATGTATTTAATAACTACATGTTATTTATCATTGTAAACCCTGCAATTATGATGCAAGAGCAATAATTTTTGGCTCTTTTGCCGAATACTAAACAGATATTCGCCCAAATAAATTCAGTACAATAATTTTAAAAATATATATTAACAAAGAATATTGCAGAATATTATTTATTATCAAAAAAATCTAATACTTATTCAATTTTAAGGAGTGAAAGTGAGCATTATTAGGGTCTGTTAACCCTTTCAAATTCACTACATGTTTCGTTTTGAAAATTACCAAATTTATTTCAAAAATGAGTATTAGACATGTCATAAATGACATGATCATAAATATGTAAAGGAAAAAAATTTAGCATTTTTTTATTTTCACGAAATTTGTGGTTTCACAGTGAAACCAATGAACGGTAACGGGCTATTTTTCCTCCGATTAAGTTATCATCGAAATGCAATTTAAATTATGTATTTAATTTATAAGTATACGTGAGCATTCAGGATATTCAACATTCATAAAATTCTGTATTACTTCCGAAGATTCAATTTTTAAAAATATCAATTTGTGCAAGAACCCTCATCATTTTGTTTCTCTTAGAGATGAAAACAATTTAGCTCTTCTAATAGTGATATCTTTCTGAATACTATCGGTATTGAACTGGAATTTTTATATAAGTTGGCCTACATATTTGGCCCATAAGTCATGAACGAAAAATTACGCTACTTTTCGCCCATGCGCAGTTAAAAAAAATGTTCAATTTCTGGTTTCACTGCGAAACCACTGAACGCAAAAGGGTTAAATAAAATTTAAAGAAAAGGAAAAATGTTTTAGTGGGTAAGTAAGCAAAAGTGAAGAAAAATATTTTTTAAAGGAAATAACATTCTGACTTGAAGTAAAGAAATTTGTTGTGGTTAAGTGAAAGGTAAAAAGGATGACAAGCAAGTTTTTAATTTTTTTTAGGTTTTAATAAATTTTCTAAAACAAAAATAAAAATCTTAAAAATATAATCTAATGTATCTATGGATAAAATTATAATATTACAATTTATTTAGATTTGTGAAAGTCACATTGTCTTATTCTTATGATTAAAGTGTTTAAAATACTACAAAAAATGTATCTAGGTGTTAATATTTAATAAAATCAATAAAAAATAATAAAAAGATAAGTTTTATTAATCTTTAATTTTTTTTCATTTAAAATTTGAGGAATATTTTATTTGCCATCAAAAGTGAAATGTTTCTAAAAAGTAGATATTTTGCTGCCGAATATTCGGTATTCTACCTGATTTTTGGCCGAATATTCGGCTATTCGGCCAAAGTACTATTCGTTACATCCCTAACAGAAAATCTCATACATCTGCTGTTCAAGGTATTCCTACTGGAAAATGTATATTGGGATCAATACTGTCAGAAAGATAATATTTCTCCTTTTGTCTGTGTTTAGTGATGTCACAATTTCAGAAATTATGAAAAAACAAATGTACGTAGTAAGTTCATGTTATTAATGTTCATAAGATTTCTTTTTGTACAAAATCGAGAATGCTCTACAACTTTGTAATTGTTTTTACCCCTGTCTTGTACTGTTTTTTAGATAGGAACACTAACTCGGAAGTGTTAGTGTTGTAAATGGTCTAAAGACATAGCTATTTTAATATACCTAGACACCACAACCACATTGCTGACTATAGCTACAACTTCTGAAATTAAGGGTGAGGGATTAAGTACATGTATTTGGCACCTTGTATATATACACATTGTGTAAATAATATTTCCTTGCTGACATTTCAGTTTTCCTAAGGAAGAAAAGATTTTAAAAAATAAAGGATTATTGATCGTACTCTGTAACTGGAATTCTGTATTTCAAAATTGCCACTATAACGCAAATCTCGTCTCAAGTGAAATTCAATACATAGACAGGGTTGTTGTAAAGCTGCTCCTTGCTTCTGTTCTAAATTGCTCGATAAATCTTGAAAGTGCACTTAACCTATATTTTTCATTTTGTCATTATTAATTGTAAATTAAATATCATGAAAGTGAAATTAGTTCATAAGAACAAAATATAGAGCTTTGTATGCAGTGTTATTTTATTTCTTCGAAATTTATTACTAGAATTTTACTTCAATTGCAGTGTTCGATTTTTGTATTGTTAGAATGGTGAATAGATTTAAATGTACATGTAAACGTTTGAGCAAGTAAACGACCTTCTGTAGGCACTTCATTGGTTTTATTTCTTTCTGGCAATCTCATCCAGTCAAGCTACTGAAATTTAAATATTTTGAATATAATCATTTACCTGAAATAAATAACTTTTTTAAAAATTTATAAACTAAAAATAGAGAAAAAAAAAGAATGTTGAACCTATTCATTTCTGAAACTGAAATACAAAACAGTTTGCTTTCAGTATGACAATGTGGCTGCACAGCAAAGTCACCAATATAGCCAATCAAACTTTTTCGACTCTTCAACTCATTTTCATTCTCGTGTTCTCCTTTCTTCTGAGAAATAAAACGTACAAATGTAACGATGTTACTGTGGTAACATACCTATTCGCAGCAAAATTAGTGGTACATTAAGTTTATATGAGTGCTTAGAAGGTTGCATTCTTGCTTGAACTTTTCTTAAAGACTACCATAGACTCTTTCAGCATCTAGTCTTGATGACTCTTTCTTTTTTTACAGTGCTGCTAATGTTTGATGAGTTTATCTTCTTTCGTCTCCCAAATAAAAAGCTAACCTGATTTTTTTTTTTTTTTTTTTTTTTTTTGTTATAGCTCATCATTAAGCATGTTCCCCCTCTTTCCAAAATTGAGACAGATATAAAGACAATGGTCCAGGGAGTAGCCAAGACACATCGTAGTCAATGACATAGAAAACTCTTCAGTGTGAAAGGAATACACAATGTTGTTTAAATATTTACTTGAAAAACTTCAGTGGACTCTTGCAGAATCATGGACTGTTGAAAATCCTCAATGAGTTTATTCTACCTTGTAAATTCTCGTTATTCTTCACACAAAATTTGCCTTCTAAACAAAGAATGTAGCCAGTTGGTGTTCATTTTTTTTTTTTTTTTTTTTTTTTGATTCTCCGTTTTCAAGAGATTCACTCCAAATAAAATGTTAAGAAAAGAATTTTTTAAACATTATAGTTTGTTTAGAGAAGATAATTGTGATAAGATTTCACTGAATTCAGCAATTTATTTGATTTGTACGAAAGAAAAAAACTACCTTCCTTATTTGCTACTTTTTCTTGGAAAGAATGGACGAAATAATGAACCAAACATATATTTCAAAAAGAAGTTCTCCTCATGATGGATGTAGTGTGGAAAGCAGTGAATCATCGAACTTAACAGACGGCTTGGTATCTCACACACATGAAAGGTTAACAAATTGTGAAGTATCTGAGGAGGTGGATTTGAAAATAAAATGCTTTGAAAGCGACACATGTGGAAAAACACTTAGTGACGGAAAGAACTTAAATGGTCCTTTACCTATTCATAAAATTGAGAAACCTTCCATTTTCAATGTCTACGGGGAAAACACTCATTTTCTCACTCATGAAAAACAAAAACCTTATATTTGTGAAATATGCAGTAAAGTCTTCACTCGAAGTAGTAGTTTAATATCCCATTTACTTACTCATACAAAAGAAAAACCTTATGTTTGTGAAATCTGCAGTAAAGCATTTGCTCGAAATGATACTTTTAAATTCCATTTGTTCACTCATACAAATGAAAAGCCCTATGTTTGTGAAATCTGCGATAAAGCATTCACGCAAATTGGTAGTTTAAAATCCCATCTGCTCACTCATACAAATGAAAAACCTTATGTTTGTGAAATCTGCAGTAAAGCCTTCAGGCATAGTATTGGTTTAAAATCTCATTTGCTCACTCATACAAAAGAAAAACCCTATGTGTGTGAAATCTGCAGTAAAGCATTCGCGCAAAATGGTTATTTAAAATCCCATTTATTCACTCACACAAAAGAAAAGCGCTATGTTTGTGAAATCTGCAGTAAAGCATTCTCGCAAATTGGTAATTTAAAATCCCATTTACTCATTCATACAAAAGAAAAACCTTATGTTTGTGAAATCTGCAGTAAAGCCTTCAGGCATAATCTTAGTTTAAAATCCCATTTGCTCATTCATACAAATGAAAAACCTTATGTTTGTGAAATCTGCAATAAAGCCTTCAGGCATAGTCTTGGTTTAAAATCCCATTTGCTCACTCATAAAAAAGAAAAAACTTATGTTTGTGAAACCTGCAATAAAGCATTCAGTCAAAGTAGTAGTTTAAATTATCATTTGCTCACTCATACAAAAGAAAAGCGCTATGTTTGTGAAATTTGCAATAAAGCATTCGCGAAAAATAGTACTTTAAAAACCCATTTGCTCACTCATACAAATAAAAAACCTAATGTTTGCGAATTCTGCAGTAAAGCCTTCAAGAATAGTCTTGGTTTAAAATCACATTTGCTCACTCATACAAAAGAAAAGCGCTATGTTTGTGAAATTTGCAATAAAGCATTCGCTCGAAATGATACTCTAAAATCCCATTTGCTCATTCATACAAAAGAAAAGCCCTATGTTTGTGAATCTTGCAATAAAGCATTTAGGCACAATAAAAGTTTAAAATATCATTTGCTCACTCATAGAAAGGATAAGCCCGTATGTTTGTGAAATATTCTGTAAAGCTTTCAGGCATAGTGTTATTATGAAGTCCCTTTAACTCACTCAATACAAAAGAAAAGTCCCTGTGTTTATGAAATCTGAAGTTAAGCTTTCACGCAAGGTGGTAGTTTAAAACACCATTTACTCACGCATTATGTATTTTTAAAAAGCATATATGTTAAGTATATATGTATTTTTTAAATGAAGCATTCTTTTTGATAACAAATTTATTTTTGTAAAGTAAGGTATGGTTATTATATTATATTCGTTTAAGGGCTATAATGTTTTAGGTTTGATGTTTTTAAAATTGTAATTCTTAATTTTTAAACAGAAGATATTGGAAATGGTTGACATTATGCTATATATTTTTTTTATTTTGAATCAATGACCTCCATATCGTGAAAGAAAATGCATTTCATTTGATTTTGAATACAAGTTAAGGACTCATGAAGATAATTTATATGTTTGTATTTATTTCATACCATGATGAGTAATTCTTGACGTATACTTTACATGAAGATTCTCCTAAATCTTTGGATGTATATGTTTAAGTGATATTTTTGTATTGGTTGTATGCCACCGATTCTAATTGCCTTACATATTGATATTTTTTAATGCTTCTGGTCAACTTCTTTTCATCTTGAAATTCTGAATTATATCAATTATTTCATAAAAATACAATACTTTTACACTGATATAAATGCATCATTAAGATTAAAACTCTTTTAAGGTTGTAATTGAGTGTAGGAATTTTCTTTTTTGGAACTTTTTTCATCATCAAACTGTTTGGAATCTTTTATTTTTTTCCGTGAGAACGTCAGATAATGTGTGAACATGTTAATCCATTTCTTTGCTTCTATGTTACTATTTTATTACTGTTTTCATAAATGCGTATTTTTGCCATAATTATTTGCGCCCCAGCACTTCTGACAAAAAAAAACAGTTTATTTTAATGTATGACTCTGCAGTTATTTTTCAGTAAAATATATCATTTAGAAAATTAGCACTATTGACAGTATTTTAGAGTGATAATGTGACTAGTTCTTGTAGATTTGTTTTATGAAATAAAAACGCCTTTTTTAATGATTATTTCTTTTTTATTAGTAAAGTTTGTAAGCGTGTGTGTGTTTGTCTTGCTCAAAAAATTCTCAAGTCCTTTCAGAAGAATATTTGTTGTTAACTCCTTGTTTATTAGTCACTAGCCACTTTTGGCTATTACTTCGTTCGCAGGGAATATTATCGGGGCGGCGCTAACAGGGGGGCATTTGCACCCTTCCCGTCGGTGAGAAATGTAGACTTTTGTCGGCAAAATTCTTTACCGTTTTTGGAGATATGGAGAGCTGGGTATCAAGGAATCTAATAATTTAAATCCCATCTTAAATTATTATATAATAAACTGTCCAGATAAGCTATTTCTGTCCAAATTTGCGACTGATTAACATTTAAATCAACAGAATGACATCTGTTTCACTTGTCGTTCATTCGGCCTATAGTTCGCGCCTCATTTGACAGAATAACCGACAAGGCGGCAAGTAAATTAGATTTCGCATTTTGTCGACTGTTTTCGGCAGGTCGGCTAAGAGATCAACAAGACGGATGACAATTTTGATGTTTTGTTACTTGTATCGGATGTTTCGATCACTTGTCGGTGTAATTATTAGGGAAAACTGAAGTATCTGTATTATACTAAAGTGTGCCGATACATAGCAGCCACTCCTCTCAACGAACATTTTTGTTCGGCGCGGAATTTTTCGGCTCATAGATATAACTTTAAAATAACCTCTATTAACGGCTATTCAAACCCCTCTGAGCGGTCGGGTTAATCGTCCATTCAACTTCAATGACATACTTTCCTTTCGTCTCTCTGAACAGAAACCTTTTATTAAAAGAAAATGGAGGAAATAAAGAACAAAAAAACTCTTACACTCAAAAAACAATGCCGGAAATCAGATTGAAATCAATCATTCTTTACCTCTGTGAAGAGAAAAGTGAAATTAGGGCCTCTACCGGGATTGGGCATTAAAGATTTCATTTGTGTTTCAGGCGCTGATTCGAACTCTGACCAAAAAAAATCTGCTGCCATGGATTGCGACCACAGTTAATGAAACTTTCAGCTCAACGACTTTAGAAAAAAAATTAATATTATTGAATTTCCTCTACAACTACCGAAGAAACAATTAAACATATTTTTCTAATTTTAAAAAATTGAAAATATCACCTCCGAAAGAGCTTGAAGATCCAAGCAGACACAAATTTTTATCTTTTTTTCAAAAGAAAAGAAATATATATAGCGAAAAGTTTTCGGTTTAAGTCCTTTTTTCTTTGGGTAATTCTTAAAATTCGCGTTGTCAGAAATGATGTATTAGGACTTGTTTAAATATACAGGGTTCCCACTTATATCCGTTGGGGGGGGGCGGTGAGCGGGGAAACAGTGACCTCTTAAGCCATAAAGTTGGTGTCTAGGTATAGTAAAAAGGCTATGCGCTACTCGATTAGACAACTTACAACGCCATCTATCGGCAAATTTTGGAATTAGCGGTCCTATCTCGTAAACGGTGAAAGATACGAGAAAAA
Source organism: Araneus ventricosus (assembly GCA_013235015.1). NCBI lineage: Eukaryota > Metazoa > Arthropoda > Arachnida > Araneae > Araneidae > Araneus > Araneus ventricosus. The sequence continues at coordinate 6,520 of BGPR01026615.1, read as the reverse complement.
AGTCAATTAGAAAGTTGTAGAGCACTCTCGATTTAGTACGAAAAGATACCTTGCGCACATTAATACTCAAAACAGAATGTAAAAAAACGAACATTTGTTTTATTGTGATTTTCAACACTATGGCGTCGTGAAACGCGAGCGAAGCGAGAAAAGACCACCTTTCGGACTAAATGTGTTGTGGCGCAGGGGAAACGCTCGCGATTTACATTAATGAGGACCATGGGTCTGTCCCCACCGGTTGCTTCTCTTACTAAATGTTTCAACAAACCATGAAAACTTTCTGCTGATCTTTCAAAATCGTCTCTCCAAACACATAACTTAACCATGTCTGGTATAAAAATCACATGAATTTCATGTATTATGCAAATGAGGATGGAACGTCATACCTGTTCACCAGAGACTACTACTATAAAAAGGATGTTTCTGCTGGGTTGTACGTTAAAGCTGAAGGTTATGAAAAATTTTGGCATTAACGAGTATTGCGAGAGTTGTTAATTTATGGTGAATGTAGGCGTAAGGCAAAATCAGCTGCAAGGCTGTATCGTGAAAGTTTTCCTGAAGGCCCGCATCCTACACGGCGGACCATCTTAAAAGTTGTAAAACGTTTAAGGGAGACGGGCTGCGTGACCAGCCGACCTCGAATTCGTAGACCTCGTAATGTAAGACGCAAAGTGCAACCTGAAGATGTGCTAGTATACGCTATCACCCATCCTCGGAGCAGCACAAAAATGATCAGTGAAAATTGTAGCCTCTCAAAAAGCCGCGTTTGGGCAATCCTGAATGAATCGGGTGCTCAGCCATACCGATCCACACCTGTGCAGGGATTGCTGCCAAGAGATGCTGAGAGACGTTACACGTGGTGCAACTTTGTGATGAAAACTTAGAGGACCACCCAACATTCCTGGCAGACATAATATTGTTGCACTAAATCTTACCGTGGGTGTATGGTGTAAACTGTCCAACAAGCAGGATAATGGAGAATGAAGGTTTATTTACAAATATGCAGGAAAACACGTAGCACAGATATAGGAAACAATAGTCCTTGCACAGATTACCAATGTAAATAGACAACAATTCATAGGTAATGACAGTTCAGCACTTTGATATCTAACAGCACAAACAGTCAGCAAATAACTAGTCACGACAATAACAGCTCAGCTCACCAGCTGATTAGCTCACACAGCAGATAGAACTCCGAAGACGTTCACGCTTCACAGTGAAGTAACCAGTCGATCAAAGACGCTGCTGTGACCCGAACGTGGTCTTATATACTCTCCCCGTTAGGCCGTGACGTCACATAGAATTTTCATGAAAAACCTGGATCTCGGCCCCTAATAGAAATATCGAGAAAAGGGTTGCATTTTCGGGAATAATCTATTTGTCGCCAAATCGCCAAAATGGTCTCCAAGTTTGTCGCCAAGGTCATGCGTGCCACGAGAGTCGCTGAGGTCACTCCATGCTTCACCTTGTAAAACCCTCTTCCCAACCATAAGACCTGCATTGCTGGGAAGCGACTTTCCATGACTGTAACAATATGGACGGATGAGGCATGTTTTTCGTGTAACTGAATGTTTAATAGACAGAACATTCATACTTGGTCGCTGGAAAATCCGAGATATACTGTCGAAGTTCGACATCAACTACGCTGGTCGATTACTGTTTGGTGCGGAATTTTTAATGACAGGCTCATTGGACCAGTATTTTACGAGGAAACGTTAACGGGACTTGGAGCTTCTGCAGGATGTAATAACCGACTTTGTTGAGAAACTACCGTTGCACCAACTCCGAAATGTATAGTTCCAACATGCCGGCGCCCCTCCGCATAAAATTTCAAACGTTAAGCACTACCTGATGGAGACATTTCAGAATCAAGTCATCGGGTATGGTGATTTCGTAGAGTGGCCCCCGCTCTCACCTGACTTGACCCCATTGGACTTTTTCTTATGGGGCACATAAAAAGGCAGGTATATGCGACCCCTCCTCCAACATTGCAGGATCTTCGATGACGCATTACTGATGTTTGTGCCTCCGTAACATCTACCATGTTGCACAATGTGCAGCGAGAAATCTAGTCCAGAGTGCAAATGTGTATAGTGGCTAACGGAGAGCATTTTGAGCAATATAAATAAATGATTCCGAAGACAGGGACGTGTCTCAGTTTCTTTCTTCCACTCTTTATGACATGACAATTTTTGAAATCGTGACCAAACAAATGTTCATTTTTTGTATTCTGTTTTGAGTATTAATGCGCGCAAGGTATCTTTTCGTACTCAATCGAGAGTGCTCTACAACTTTCTAATTGACTTTTTTCTCGTATCTTGCACCGTTTACGAGATAGGACCGCTAATTCCAAAATTTGCCGATAGATGGCGTTGTAAGTTGTCTCATCGAGTAGCACATAGCCTTTTTACTATACCTAGACACCAGCTTTATGGCCTAAGCTGTCACCGTTTAGAAGTTAAAGGGGGGGGGTAACGGATATAAGTGGGAACCCTGTATATTTTGTACTCCCAAACACGATACCTCTTTAGAGCGGTCAATTTTCCGTAGAACAGAGAATGACAGCTGTAGAAAAGTTTCGATGCATTATATCCTAGCCGCCTTCGGCGACTACCGTGTTCGCGAGGAATTAAAATTAAATTGAATGTCAAAACTCAAAGTCAGCCCCCACAAGCTTTATTGCAAATTTCCCTTGAAATTTCACAGCACCTTCTGATCCGACCCATTATTTTTTAAAACATTCATAAACCATTTATTTTTATTATCCATTGAGGACTTTGTTAAAAACATTCATAAACCATTTATTTTTATTATCCATTGAGGACTTTGTTTAGTGAAGATCCGCTTTGAATCTACATTCAAAAATATAATGGTCGGCATCACCAATGATACCACACAAACATAATGCAGTGGAGGAAATATTAAAACGATGCAAGTCTATACTTATAAAAGGCAATGTTTGTGTGTGTGCGTGTGTGTTTGTCTGCGATGTCCAGACGAATCTATCGCACTTACAGCCATGCAATTTGGCACACAGGTAGTCGTAATGGTGACTCAATGCATCTCGAAGCCGAAATTTTAAAATTTAATCTAGAAATTTTATTTAATGTTTTGTGTTGTTTTGGTTGATTTTTCGCACTAATTTCTCAATAGAATGGTTTCAAATAATTGTACGACAAAAATAGATACACCATCGGAAAGAGCACGCGATTTCCGTTCTAATGAAGTTAGTTTTGAATTTCTAATGCAATTTACTGCATTTTGAGAAATTTTTAAAAAATACCCAGTTTTGGCATCGAGATGTTACTTTTGATTTTAAATTTGTTGCATCCGACTTTCTAATAACACTGTTAATTTCAATTTTTTTCAGCTTATAACTAGAACGGTTCTGTCGGATTTAAAACAAGAGCGGTTAAAATATCTTTCCCCGTGTTTTTTTAATTAATTTTTTTCTGGACGGTTGAGAGTTATTTTTCTCGATCGAGTTCCTCGCGCGGCAATTCTTCGGAACGTAGCTGGCAATTTTGATTGGCGGACGCGCAGGATACGTCATGACCTTCACCCGAATGAATTACTTCGATTATTATTTTCGGATTCAATTTTATATTTTGCTTGCTGTATAATAATCATTTTTACGTGCCAATTTTGTAATATTGTTTTGGATTAACGTACTCTGTACTGTAGCGCGAAAAAAAAAAATAAGCAGGAAAATCAAATAATGTATATCTTTTGTTTTGATTTTGTTTTAAAAACTTTTTCGTGTCATTGTTGTCATTTTTTCCCCAGTCCTGATTCCACGGGCAACGCCAGGCGCGTACTGCTAGTGCGCTATAAATGGACCATGTCCTGTGACAAAATAAACAAGTGAAATAATTTAACAAGAGATATTAAAAATTAAACTTTGCATTAAACAGAATGGCGCAAACATGCAGCAACTTCCAATAAAATACAAAAGAAAGATATTTAATTACAAAAAAATAAAATACAGAAGAAGTAAACAATAGTGCTAACAATATACTTTTTGCGCGCAACGCAGCAGCATCCAGTGATTGCATTAACAATATTGTCTATAATCAACTAACCAAATAAGATAGAATCAAACAACAAAATTAATGCTTCAGTAAAAATTATAACACATTAAGATGAAACAAATAAAATGGGAGGAAAAATAGACGAGAACTCGAAAAAGCGAACTTTTCCAAAATGCCACTCGCCATCAGAGTTCTAATATGGATAAATTTCTGTCAAGGGAATGAATATGATAATAACCAAATATTTATTAAAAGTCAATAGATCAAGATCAGGAGTTGGAAGGAAATCCTTGACATTTTTACCAGTTTCGAGTCCCGCCAACTAAAATTCCAATTATTTAAAAGGTCTCGCTTCATATTTTTTTAAGAAAAGAATAAGGAACATGATTTCAAAACCATTGCCGATTTCAGTTGCCAATTTTGCGAAGTGGTCCGCCATCTCATTACCTGTGTTGCCAGCATGCACTTTCACCCGAGATAAACCGACGTAACCACTAGCTGAAGAATGTTTTCCTTTTATTTTAAAAATGTAGTTTGATTTAGATTTGGAACTTCTTAAAGCCTAAATGGACGAAAGACTCTCTGAATAAATATTAATTTTTAACCATTCTCCATGACCCAGCAAACAGCAAAATGAATTACAGAGAGCTCAGCCTGGAAAACGGTATTATACGATTTCAGTTTGATGCAGTGAACCGGGCCTAAACTATTACGGTAGAGTAGCGGTTATCAGAGTTAATGTGGACCAATCTCACCTCAGATAAGCGGAAAACTCGGTTAAACGGGATTTGCATAAATGATCACTAATTAACCTTTTATAAGGCCGTGGTAAGTATACTTACCACCAACTTCATCAATTTTTAAATGCATTTTTTAAGGCTGGCATAAGTTGTCGCCAAATTTTTCGATGAGACAAAAAAATCTAGATCTTCCAATTTCTTTTCTCAAACCATAACGAAGTGTCTGGACCAGTGGCGAATCTAGGATTCCGGTCCGGGGGGAGCGGGGGCTGAGGTCATAAAAATTTTGCATCGTATTGACGTAAGTCAGACTTCATGGCTTATGTAAACCAAAACTCTTTAACTTTACAGACTTTACTCGCCTGACGATAAGAATCATCAAGAACAATACAATGCTTTCGATAATTTAATAAAAATTACGATGAAATAACTAGCCAAAAAATGTCTTCGACCGCGTCAATGCTACAAGTACAAGTGGAATGACTACAAAAGTAGCAAAATTTTCGAGCCTTTCCAAGCTAGAAAGCAATGTTGAAACGTTTTTATTATTTTTTTAAAAAAGAGGGAAATTAATAAAAAAAAAAAACAGTTTAATGATAATTAAATATATTGCTTGGCCCTGGGGTAGCTATCAGCACAGCCCCCAGGGCCAAGCCGGGTAATTCCTTAACTCTAGATTCCGCCACTGATGTCACTAAATTTAACCCTTTATAAGGCCGTGGTAGATATCAGCCCACCTCAACTATCATGAATGCAATTTTTTAAAAGATTTTTTGGTTTCATAAGTTGTCGCCAAATTTTCGATGACAAAAAAAACCTAGATAACCTTGTGCTTTTCTCAAACCAGAATGAAGTACCAATCTGATAATTAATTATTAATTAAAAAATTATTAGTCATTCGATACTTAAATTAAATTTCTTTCCTTAAATGAATCTCAATCCCGTATTTTTTTACTATAACACTACTAGAAAAATAATCTTGAAGGGTTAAAGAGATGAAACATAAATTTACACAAATTATTAATTTCTGCATATCATTCTTATGGGATGTACACCACACAAGTAGTATAGAAACAGGAAATGAAATTGTCTATTTGAAAAAAGTCCTGATATTTTTTTGTTCGTGGGGTGATAAAACGTTTTGCTGCAATGTTAAAAAATTTGTGTTAGTGTCATCAGAATTGTGGGGTGTAACTCTTCTGTTGCTCAATGTATCTATAATAGCTTTTCAACTGAACTTAGATCTTCAGAATGCGTAATTCTTTCATCACTGAAACAAAAGCCAACTATATCTGCAATTGTCATCTTACTTTCTTGTTGTTCATCCTACCTACAATATCTTTTTCAGTAAGGGTTTATAGAACAGGGAAGTGCTCACAGCCAGCTCCACAAAGATTTATCATAAGTCAGAAAAAGTGTGTGTGGGGGGGTGAATTGGCACAAAGGGACTGAATAACAGTGACTGTATCTTTGGTACAATTGAAGAACCTTGGGATGTTATTCCAATCCTGAATCTGTCCTTCAGGCGATGGCCGCGCAGTCCGTTCTGCAACACTGACTTAAATAGACAATGAAAATAGAATGTGTCACCATTTGCGCGGTGTGAGTGATCGAATGTTCACCTTTACTCCATGTCTGAAATGCATTTAAAGTGCTTTTAGAATAACTCAATCCATTGATATTTTAAGAATTTTTTTTTTATTTTGTGACCCTCATTCTTGAAAACTACAACCGAATCTAAAGTAATGA
>BGPR01026614.1:0-12962 GCA_013235015.1 Araneus ventricosus | reverse complement strand
TTATTTTAAATAGTTATGAATTATGACTATTGTACTATTTCGGCATATCCGACAGAATATTTTATCGTTAAATTATTCATGGAAAAGCTGCATATTTCCTAAAATCCATCCATAAATCTCATTATTTTAAATAGTTATGAATTATGACTATTGTACTATTTCGGCCTATCCGATAGAGTATTTTACCCCTAAATTATTCATGGAAACGCTACAATTCGAAGTAATAAAATAGTAATATAAAAGCAAAATATTTAGAGTTAAGAAAAATATTATTATTCACGCCAAATAATATAAAATAAAAATTGGTTGGGTGTGCACACACATTTTAAAGGAGTACATCTACAACACTGGGGAACAAAAATTTTTTTTTTCATTTTCCAAGAACTTTTAGCGGTTTTAGGATATCTTGAAGCTGGTGATATCAAAACTAATTTTACTTTTGCCGGATTGACTCTAGTTTCTTAAATAATAGCGTCTGTAGTAGGGTGGGCAAAAAAAAAGAGTTTTGATTTCATGTCCCTCTACAGAAGGGAAATTAACGAATTGGTGAGAAATAAAACGTGGAAGAAATTAATTAAATTTATTTATACCTACTGCTGTTAGCTGTTAGATACTGAGCTTTAGTGTCGTGCTGTTGTTGTTATGATTGTTGATTTGATGTCTGCTTGTGTGTTGCTGATATGTGCAAGGTCTGTTCTTTTCGTGATACCTGTGCTTCAAGTCTCTGGAATATTCGTTAAATGAAGCGTCATTTGTGGACTGCTTTCAGCTTTCACCCACCGGAAGATTTTCGTGCAAGTTCTGTTATTTTCGTGATACCTGTGTTTGAGTCTCTGGAATATTCGTTAAATGATGCGTCATTTTTAATTATCCAGGTTGTTGGATTGCTTTCAGCGTTCACCACCGGACGATTTTCCTAACAATATATATTTTATGAGTGAATCATTGAAGATAGTTGAAAGAAATCATCTTATTCAATAAACTATAATGGGAACTCTCCAATAAAATAACAGATTACTCTTAAAAATTATGAAAGAAAATTTTCGGTTTGCAATTTACTGTGAATATTTAGTTGACTGAGGCTGTAGATACTATGACAGAAAGTAATTTCTCTTGGGGTCGCACAATGAGTACGATTTTCAGAAAAGAAAAAGAAAGTTGCTTGTTATATTTACCTAATGTCATTTAAATTAAAATTAACCAAATTGAAATATATTTCGGTTAATTAATGAGAACAATAATAATATGAAAAGTCGATTATTGTGAAAGTCATGATGATCCATAGCACGAAAACGTTAATAAAATGTTAGACGTTTGTATATGACACAGGAAAATAAAGTATAATTTAACTCTGATTGCAGGTATCAAATTATTTAGGCAAATTTATATGTTTATATTTAATGCTACTAATGCAAATTTATGTTTTCATATTTAATGCTACTAATTGAAATTAAATAACATTAGGTAACAGTTGACAGTTCTTTTAAAGTTTATAATTATTTATTTTAAAGTTTAATAATTATTTATTTTAAAGTTTAATAATTATTTATTTTAAAGTTTTATTAAGATAGTACTAGTATAATGATGCATAGTATGAAATCAATAATTAAGGTTTAAAATAAAAATTTATAATAAAATTGAGAAAAATCATACATTTAGTGCATAACTTGAGTACTAATTATACATATCTTATACGATTTATGTGCATGCATATCTTATGCGATTTATGTAAAGTTTAATTGGAAAATATTTTTAACCGTCCATTGACGTTCTGATTGTATGTAGGTATTCAGTATGGCATTATGAATCGAATTAAGTTCATTGAATGTTTTTCACTATTCTTTTGAGAAGGAAACAAGTTCGAAATTTGAGTCCATTACGTCTTTAAAGGAAGATAGAATACCTTCTCCATCACCTTTTAAATTAGCACCAGACAATTTGCCTTCCATTAATTCATCAATTATGAATAATTTTGAAGTCATGATATCTTTACCACAGTTCACGTAATAGAGTAGAGGGATTTTTCACAAGTTAGAACGGAGGAAACGGACGCATAACCGAAGCTTTGTGTCGTATAAACGAAGTAATTTATCATTACAATGAATATAAATGATTCTAGACTGTGATTAAACAATTTATAAATGTAAACAACGTATAAATGAGAAACATATAAACGGTGCTTTACTGTATATTCATGTAGACTCTTGGCATTGAAACTCTAAATTTTCAGATCTATTGTTAAAATATGCGGGTGGGTGACAGAAAAACCTGAACCCCTTCGGATTTATTCGAGTGTCTCCCGAAAGGGTAGATGGATTTTTTTCGAACTTTGTCCATGTAAAGTAAAGGCTTGAATTCGCATATTACAGTGAAGATTTGCCACAGGTTATTTAAGTTACCGAATACAAATTGATGAAAAACAAAATAATCTCGTTTCACTCCTTTAACAGAAAAGTAATAATGATTTGCAACTTTCATTAGCGGTCTTGTTTGATGCGTGCAATATTTACCTCCGTTTTCTGAAAATTATTCGTGCTATTTTTACGATAATGCATATAAATATTATATACATCAAACAAAACCATTAATGAAAGTTGCAAATCATTATCAGCTTTCTGATAAACGAGGTGAACCCATTTTACTTTCATTTTTCATCAATTTTTGGTCGGCCCCCTATATTCCTTCGTCACCGAATCTTCACTGTAAAATATGATTTCAGGACTCTTCTTAACATCTAAAGTTCAAAGAAAATCCATCCAACCCTTCGGGAAATATTTCAAAGAATCTGCAAACCATAAAGTGTTCATATTTTTCTGTCACCCATCTGTATAATTAAGCTTCTCACTCACTGTAGTAGCAATAGTAGAGAAAGGAATTCCAAGTAATTCCTAAAAATAAAGCTAAAGTTATGCATTCCTTGATATATGTTTTTGGTGCTGTGGTCAATAAACTTATTACTAAATACAAACAGATTTCTAAAGCTTAAGATTCATAAGAAAAAGGAAAGTGATATATTCTTAAACGAAACAGAAAAATATCTGAACTAATCTGTAGATAATACCTGATTTCAGGAAAAATTATTCAAAAATTTTTCTGAAAGAATATTTTAATCCATTAATTGTTATCATTTTATCATGACACTGAATTTTATTATTTGAATATTTTTATTTTGGACAAATCTATAAATGATATTAAATCATCCTATGCTTTATATGCGTAAAAAAGAGAGGATTTTTGAAATTTTATATAACTGCTTCATAGGTTATCATAAAAAAGTTATAAACCAACATTTCCATCAAGATTTAAAAGGAGTGCTTTTCATCAAATTTTACAAATAGATATTATAGAAGAATTTTCTGTGAGAATGGGAAAAAATTCAGAATTGTACAACATAGAAGATAGTAATATAGACTGAACTATTTCTGAATATTTTATATGAAATCATAATCTTTTTATGCAACAGGAATTCTTCAAAGCTCAAACCATAAAAAAGTTACTTTAATTTTTAATTTATATGATTTGAATTTAGTTTATTTTCATACAAATAATATCTTTAATACTTCCTTATTTACATGAGAATTATTAGCTTTATTACCGTTCTAATCCAAGAAAAACTTTTGAGTGGCAAAACAATGAAAATTATTCAGTATATAATTTATTAATGCAGTCATTAATCATTGAAATTTTAATGATAAAACAAGTGGCAAGATTCATTTTTATATATTTACTGATAAAGTTTTAAGGAAGTAACAGCTGAAACGATCTAAGAATAAATAGAATTAATCAAACTCAATAATAAACACAGAATTCGTCGTTTTGTGAACAAAAGGAAGAACTGATGCGGAATTGGCGCTTTTTTAAAAATCGAAATCGATTTGGCGATCATTTAAATTGAAGGGTTACCGGAAAGAGAAAAGTTCCGGTACCGGAAGCGGAAGTTCTGTGCAACCAAAATAAACAAAGCAGCAAATTTGTCGATTAAATGCTCTTTAAGCTAAAAAAGATCAGATATCGATGTTTGTTCGCAGGAATCTCAGTTTTATTTAACTTTCATTTTCGAAGATGTTTTGGTTAATTCCGTTGCTATACAGTTCTTTTATTTTACAAAGAGTAATTTCGGAAAAAGATAACAAGTTATTGCTCGTCCAGACAGTAAGAAAGAATATTTTTATATCTTTACTTCTTTACCACCTGTACGGTTCGAAGATCTCGTGAGAGCTAATAGCGCCGACAGTGACTTTTATTTTCTTACTTCATAACAAACTTGAACCATAAAAATTCAGTGTTCAAACATCTAGTTCCATTAAATTTTTACCTACTTACTCTCTTCTTTTCTTTACTTTACTTTTGTAATATATTTTGAGTATCAATGAGAAATAAATACGTTTGATATACAAATTTATTGCTGCCGAAACCCGGAATCGTTAGATCTTGAATGCTCGTACCGGACTTCATCATTTGTCTCGATTTGTGAACATTGTTATTTTCTTAATTTGCTTATTCTTAAATCTAGATTTTAGAACAAACATATTGAATAGAATTCTAAACTATGCATTGAATAATATAGAAATACTATACATAGAATATTAAACCGTCGTGCTGATGCTTTACCACTTTAACTATTAATTTTTGTATCATTGGTTATTTCTCATACTTTTTTAAATATCATATGATTTAGTAATTAATTATAATAATATGTATGTTAATAAACAAATGTGCCGATGAATTATGCTTCAGCATTTAGATTATTATGAGTATACATGAAATATACTATTCGGTAGTTTTTATACAATGATACGAAATTTAATGATTTTTTTAAACTTTAAAATCTAAGTAAATTGTATAAAGAAAATCGAATAATTAGCATTGAAAAAAAATTTTATTTTCGGAACATTTGACTCTATTATATAGATTCATATTAATCTCTCTTAAGAATATGACATAGGAATGCTTCCAAACTTTATATACAGTCGAATAGATTGGTCCACAAATAATTATCTAAATTGAATTGTGTAAATCAATGAGACTAATATCCTGAATCAAGGGGCTAGCATATAAAGCAGTCCTCATAAGTTGGAAGTGGAAAAAGTCAAAGCAAAAAAATAAATAAATAAAAGGGCATTAAAGATATCATATGATGATTCAAAAAGCATAAATACTAAGGTTTCATATTTTTTATCATATATGCAGAAACAAACAAAGAATAACTCATGCAGTACATAAAATATCATACTTGGATACATGCATTGAGTGCTGGTGTAAATTTGAGGGGGAAAAAAACATCAACGGAAGGCTGTCTCTGCGAAACGGCAGCTGGGATTGAGGGGCGTAAACTTACCATACTCAACTGTGACTTTCAGTGACTAAATAGCTCTATGTGACTAAAGTAGCTCTATGTGACTAAAGTTGCTTTAGGTGACTTAAATAACTCTTTGTGACTCTGAGATAATGTGACTGGAGTAGTTCTTTGTAACTCTCAATTTATGCGACTGATTCGTGATTTTGATTGGGTTTTTTCGCGAAAAAAAGGCGTGCTCTCAAATGTAATATATTTATTCATGTTATTAATATTGGATATAGTTTCTGTTAGTAACAGTCTTACTGAAAATCCGACGATGGTACGAGAAATAGCAAACGTAGGAACAAAATTTGGTTAATAAACCGCTCAGAAACGACTACAGCAAGCGCATGAGGCCGCCAGACAGTTAGGTACGAGAAAGCGCGGGAAGCTAGGTTGGTCACTGCGTGCGCGCGCACCGGTCTCTGTGACGTCATCAAAATTCTTCGTAATTTTCACAAACTTTTCAACACGACTCTGACTAAACCGCAATTCCAAATTCCAAATTTCTTTTTGAAATCTTCAACGTCTACCTTTCTCAGTTAAATGAAACTAAATCCAAATCTCTATGCTATTTGGTTGTGGAGCTATAAGCGTTTAACTTTACCACGAAAAGCGTCATAATTTTTTCCTTTCCCGACACCCCATTATACCACTATGGAGGGACGTAAGTTTACGCCAAAATATTTTTGCTCTAATAGTGCTTAAAGGAATTGGTGGTCCTGTCTGGGAAACCGGTTTCCTTGATTGAAGCGATGACTCACTTTTTTCCAAGTTAGATTTTTCCTAATATAAAATGCATTTCATAAAAAATTAATTATATTGTTTCAAATATAAATGGATTATTAATAAATACTTCTACTTGTGTTTTCCATTAGAATTACTTCTGTCTAAATGTATATGAAAAACAAATCCAGCCTTCCCAAATTCGAAGACTCTTTCCTATATTTGAAACTTCTCAATGTACACAAACGTAATTGGATGCTCTTTGGGATTTAAAATTAAATTATAAAATCAACATACTTCACATTCAGTGATATTAACAAAACTATGTTCTAAGATTTTCACCTGAATTTGTGAATTAAAACTATTTGCCCTTCGCTAATTTAGTCTATTTTGAAGTTAATCTGAACGTTCTCTGCTTCATCTAATCCTATCTGCTTCATCTCGTATTTATCTCCTTAAAAACATACCATACAAATTTTCAATTGCACCCTGTTTTCGTCACTGTATACTGTAAAATCTACGTCGTAAACTCATTTTTTGCTTGAAAATATTGTTTTACATCATAACGAATATAGAAGCAGGCTATGCCTAATGAAGTTTTACCTAACAAGAGAAGGTTTCCGGTTATGTTTTGAAAACAAACTGATTGTTGCTATCGGCAAAAGAGAAATTAACATCTATTTTGCCGCCACGTATTGATTGATTGAATAATAAAATGAGGTTATTTGATTTTTGGCTGCAGAGGTGGTCTTCCTCTGCATTCACAAAAGATTCTAACCAAAAATGTCAAAACAAGGTTTTGAAGGAAAAGATGAAGGTTTTGTATATTTTCTAATACTTTTCTTGTGAGTTCTTTAAATTTGGAGGTTTTCGCACGTACTATATATGATCAAAAGGATCCGGACGCATTCGAATTTACACATTTTTTTTAATTTCTCCAGAAACGTTGGAGGAACTGAGCTTGAACTTAGACCATGTGATGAATAGGCTTGAACTCACAGTTGACAGTAATGATTCGGGCACGCAGAAATTTATGGGACCGACCAAAAATTGATGAAGACGAAAGTGGATTTCGTCTCACACAGTTTCAAAGAAAGCTGATAAGGATTTCCAACTTTCATCAGTGGATATGAATATTATGCACATTGCTTACATGCATTTTCGTAAAAATAGAACATATATTCTGGAAGATATCAAGTTTTCTTAAAAAATCCCAAATTTTCAGGCATGTTTATATCTCATAACATTCAGAATTTTCCTCCAAATTAAACAATACTTACAGAATATTTGACAATATGCTAGAAAAGCATTGAATTAAAACTTGAACAAAATTCTTTGAATATTAGTAGAATATGAGTATTTATATTGAATAGTTTTTTTACTGCGAATGCGCGAAACGTAGCGTAATTTTTCCTTTATAACTTCAAAGCCAGATATAGGGCAACTTATATGAAAATTCCAATTGAAAACCATTAAGATTTAGAAAAATATCAGTATTGCAATGAGCAGAATTTCTGCCTTTCTCTAAAAGAAACAAAATGAGGAGAGCTTCTCGACAAATTGATATTTTAAAGAATTGAATCTTCAGATTGTAATCGTTGAATTGCAATTTAAAATATGTATTTTATTTATAAGTATACCTGGGCATTCAGAATATTCAATCTTTCAGTAGCGGTGAGTCGGGGGCAGTCGCTTCCTCTACTAGGGATGAAACGAATATTCAGCAACTATTCGGTATTCGGCCTATTCATCTCTTTCGCCGAATACTAAGCAAATATTCGGCCAAATATATTCAGGAGAATAATTTTTTTAAATGTGTTTTTAAATACATATTTTACAAAATTTGGGAACTGCGAATTGCTAAATTTGCGAACCTTAGAAATTTTCCACATTTTTCCACCATTTAAATGGACACTCCATCCTACCTATTAGAAGTTCTTTATCAAAATAGGAATTTACATCTAGTTATTTTAATTTATCCATTCAATTTTCTTCTGCGTTTTTCATTGCCATGTTCTGCAATGATGTCTTTTATTGCTTTGAAGCAATCCCAAAATGAAGAGTATCTCACGTCTTATTATTGCAATTAAGATATTGAAAATATTACAAATATACATAAAGGTATTAACGGTTTTTGAATATAAAAATAATAATAGCTCAATTTTATTTAATCTTAATTTTTTTTCATTTAAAATTTGAAAAATATTTCATTTACAATCAAAAGTGAAATGTTATTAAAAATTTGGTATTCGGTAGCCGATTATTCGGTATTCGCTCTGAAATTTGGTCGAATATTCGGTATTGGTTATTCGGCCAAAACACTATTTGTTACATCCCTACATTTTGCTGAGAAAATTAAATGTTTAGTCATATTGGCTGCCTAAAACTAGGAATTGTAAAAAGGCAATAGTGTCCGGGAAATCTAGCTAATTTTGTTATTAAATTTTTAAATTTTGTTGTCTACCCCCATACTTTAGATTACTTTTTAGATGTCCGTAAATTTTTTGCCCCTCCACTTTTTCCACCCAATCGCCACTTCTGCAATCTTTAATAAATTCTATAAAATTATTCTAAAATTCAAGTTTTAAAATGATATGAGATAAGGGTAAGAAAAAGAAAGGAATAAATCGAGTTTCATAGTTCTTTTTGCTAAGATGTTATTTTAATTTTATTTCTAGCTTTTTCGCCACGGAGATCGGGCTCCTAGGCATCTATACCCAACAGATCCAAACAGCAAAGACAGTTGGCCAGAAGGTTTAGGGAAGCTTACTCTGGTAAGGAACGTTTTAATTCCTTTTCAAGAAAGAGATTATACTGTGATGTAGGTGATAGATCGAGAGATCAAGAAGCGGGAGTTCATTAAAATTTGATAGATATATACAATCTCTGTTGTTATGGTCATATATCCTTTTAGTTCGATGTTATGGTCACATATACTTCTAGCTCAATGTTATGGTCGCATGTCCTTCTAGCTCGATGTAATGGTCGTATGCTTCTAACTCGATGTTATAGTAACATATCCTTCTAGCTCGATGTTATGGTCACATATCCTTCTAGCTCGATGTTATGGTCACATATGCTTCTAGCTCGATGTTATGGTCACATATGCTTCTAGCTCGAAACTATGGTCACAGTCATCCTTCTACCTCGATGCATTTTTGAGTTACGGCGTTCATAGACAGACAGACAGACCGATATAATTCCAAAAATCTTTTCTTAGACCTCGAAGAGAATTAAAACGTGGAGATTCACCAAAATCTTCAGATCAAATTTTTCAGGATTGCAATATTTTCTCTCTGCTTACTTCGGATACTAGAAAGAAAGAAAATGCAGATTTTTTAACTCCTTAGCGACGGTGTAAATTTCTTTTTGAGTTTCCCAGCATCGAACTTTTATAAATGTAGCTGGATCCCTTACTCACTTGTGAAATTTTCCACCATCTGTAGAAATCACTGCGTTCGTTTTGATTTCCGGCTTATCCTCCAATCAATTCAAACATCCGAGGCCAGCTTTCTTAACCGTTCAGTAAAAAACCTCAGCGCCCGAAACCTCCTAAGCAGCTTTTATAGGGTCAAATTCTTAAACCAATTTTACACCCTCTGGTAATGGTACACTCGCCCTAATTTCCCCACTGAACTCTCTAGACCATGGTCTTTTATTCGTGGGGCCTAATTAGGAACAATTGATCCGATCGGCTAAAGGCGGATCTGCAGACCATTCAAACAATGGAACTGAAACTGATCTCTACCAGCTACATTTCGTTTGCAACTTCCACGCCATCTTTAAGAAGCCTTCTTTTGTCCTATGTTATAGTATTTCTGGATTAAAAACTATATTTGTGTAAAAATAATCATACTTGGGAATAGCATATTTTTAAAACAAAAACACCCATGCAGTTTTTTCAGTAATCATCCAACGTGTTAAAATGTCTGACTAAGTGGGTATCAGTAATACAAGCTATGTCACTACTTAATTTTGAAGGCAATTTAGAAAACTTATAAATTTATATTTTTGTATATTATTAATGGAATATTAACTGCCTAAATTATATAAGTTAAAATCTAAAGCAGTATTCCATTTCCTCCAGGAACTGCAATGCGCCTCTGACTTGGAAATGGTACACATATTCATTTCCCGCCATGTATTTTCGCGCCTACCATCTCCTAAGATAATACTATCTTGGCACGTAATAAAAATTTATACTTGAGAGAATTTCAGAATGCTATTTGCAACTATTCATAAAATTTCGGTAGAATCTTCGATTGAATTGCAGATAATTATACCTTTGTTGTTCAACTTATATTTTTGTTATATTATTAATGGAAAATAAAATTTCTAAATTGATTAAATAAAAAATTAAAGCAATATTCCATTTCGCCCTAAGTAGCCGCTTGGTAGACACTCCTATGCACCTCTAGCCTGAAAATGCTACATCGTTCATTTCCCTCCCATGTAGTTTTGCGCCTGTTATCAAACATTCTCCGAAGACAACATTATTTTGGCACATAATAAAAATTTACATTTGAACCAAATTCAGAATGCTATTTACAACTACTGATAAAATTTCCGAAGAGTATTCGTTTAAATTTATATTATTATCTCTCACACACAGTTTTATTTCAGATTGGGAAGAAACAACAATATGCTCTCGGAAAATTTCTCCGCTCTAGGTATCAGGATTTTATAACCACAAATCCAAATGAGGTAACTATGCAATTTGGCTGTTATTTATATGTATGTGTTGGTTGTGTTCTTTTTCTCAGTTTACAAATTTGCTTAATTCGCTTTGTCATCCCTTGAATCAGTTTTATTTGTTTCATTCAAAGAATATTTAACCCTTTCTACTACAATTTTGGTAGCTTGAACTATGAGTAGGGCACACTAGAATTCCAAAACAAAGATGTTTTATTTTTAGGAAAAATATATCCCCTGGTTTCGGTCCGGGACATGTATGTCCCAACCGTCGTGATCACTGAGACACATGTGTCCCAGAAGTCTTCAAGGAAAAATTTTGTGAAAAAAAGAAAGAAAAATTTTGCAATTTAGATTGTACATCAATCACAAATTTATTGAAACTACATATATTTACAACTAACATATTTACTACAATATTTTCCGACAACAAAACCTACTCATTCGTTAGCTATCAAATTAGCTTATACAGAATTGTGAAAAAACCTAATGCAGGTAGTCACGGTAGTCTCACTCATAACTCACTGTAGTCGCATCATGTTCTGTAAATGAAAACTTCTTCACAAATCTTGGCAGGACTGATGGGAAGTACTTCCACTATCCCAAGGAGCATTTGTATCTCAAAAATATTTTTATAGGTCCTTCCGGACATATGTGTCGCAAGCAGGTTAAAATAGAGCTTGGCTTGATTTACAAACGTATTTCCCCTGTAACACATTCATTTGATTTATGTCCATTCATTAAAATAATATTACAATTATTCCCTTGGAGGTAGTGGCAACTATATGTAGTCAAATCTAGCAAAATTCCAGAAGCTAACGGTTATAAATGACCCAGACATGAGGTATTTCAATTACACAGACAATGTTAATATCGTGCCTTCCAGAACTGAAAAAATGAGAGCCACCCTAAATATTTACGTGGAACCCCATACTGAATAGCTAAATCACTGCTTGGAAATATAAGATAAATTTCATACGTTAAAAGCTGCTTTTACAGTGTCATCTAAAACCAGAAATAATACTCCTTAACAAAACTTTTTGACCTTGAATGGATAAACATTTGGTATTGTTAAACATGATACGAAATGTGTGAATTTATATCATCATTTTTTCAGCATTAACTGCTATAAGCCCTATTTGGTGATATCGTACTTTAAACTGTCTAATTACATTATCTACTAACTACTTTAGATAAAAGGATGTGCACATTTGTCATCAAGGTCGTATCTGTCAGAACGAAGCTGAATTTAGCACATGTACATGATTGGTTTTGTCAGTGAGCTTATTTTTCTCTTTCCTATGGCATCAGAACCTTTGGAACTAGTCACTACATTATACGAATAGAAATGGCCAAACAAAGGAAGTGTGTGTTGTTTTTAGAAAAAATGAGGAGAAAAGATAGAATTTTCGATAAAAAAAAATAGTGTGAGGTGGTGCACTTTCTAGCAAAAAAAAAACGGTATTTTGAACAAATAAAGACATAGCGTTCAGAATTTCAGCAGCATTTTTATGTAAACTAAAAAAACTCAAACGAACTATTCAATTTTGCTTTAGTAATAATAAAAAAAATCGGTAAAAACTACCTCAGATATTGGCCCATCGCCACCTTTTGACGACAAATATTAACTATTTTTCTTTTTATCTTGATTAATTAATTTATTTATTTTTCTGTTTTCATGGAGCGCATAAATTATGCTACATTCTAGTGAAATTTCGCCTGGTTCGGAGCCGTAGAACAGGCTCTAAAGCCTTCTGAAAAGTCGAACTTTACTTATAACAGCCATGTAGTCATAATAAACTTCGGCTTAATGTTTTGTAATTCTCAGGTGTTGGTGAACAGTTCAGCTGCTGACAGATGCTTGACCAGCGCTGCGGCTAACCTAGCTGCGTTCTACGCCCCCGAGGAAAGGTGGAAGATAGAGGATGGTCTCAATTGGCAACCGATTCCCATTCACTTCTTGCCGCCATACCAAGATAAAGTAGATGAAATTCTTTAATTGAATAAACATTTTCAAAGCACTTTTTTCCATTTTTGATGTAAAGCAGGGTTCCCAACCTCTTTTCCCTCGCGTACACTTTGATTTTTCTTCTTGTTTTCGCGTACCCCTACTATCATATCCAATAGGGTGGGTCGAAAAAATCGAACGTCACTCTAGATGGAACAAAGCAGTGATATAATCAGGCCATTCTTAGAAAGCCATCGA
>BGPR01026613.1:0-21388 GCA_013235015.1 Araneus ventricosus | reverse complement strand
CTCATACTTCGTTCCAGTTGCATTGCTCATCCATATGGGATAAAAGATTCCGGGAAAAACTTCCGGAATTCATAAGTAGGAGAAAATATGTCATTGTTCTAGTCTCTATTTAAGAATTGAAGAATGAAAACAAAGAAGAATTTCGTGCAACACACCTTTAGCCTGTGATGAAATGTCTCAAAGGGTTATAGAGATGATGTTCAGTGCTAGCGCTATTCAATAATGGCACTTTCTCGGTGAGGCGTACACCTCTTTCAATGAGGCCACCCTTTTCTTGGACTACATTGGAGACACAATGCACTACCAAAATGCTTTCTTTTCTATAAATAGTTTCGTTCAACTCTCACAAAGCAAAACTTTCAGTTATATTGGAGTGAATATTTTTCAAATGGAGATGGTGCTACGGGTTAACAGGTGCTTGAACTCAATGTTCTTAACTTTTGGTTCTTACTTTGTTATGGCATTACAAACTTAGTTACACTATGGCTTGGAGTGCCTTCTTAACATTGGAACCTCGCTAACGAGGCAAAATTTATTCAGGATCTTACTCGCAATACGAAATGTTGTTAGCAAAAAGAAAAGAAATTTTCATATAAATTAATGTTAAATACGATAATGCTTTCCATGTGCTGAAAAAATACTCAACCAAATTTTATGTATGAGTTTATTTAGAAGAAAATTAGACATAACATTGTTATGGAAGTGAATCATCTTCATCTTTTCTTATATCATGTGAGTATGAACCAACCTGGAATGCGAATTCAATTGAAAAAATCGAAATAATTAGTTTATTATTTATCATAGATAAGCTAATTCTTTTTTAGTAGAAATATCATCTGGGAGACATTTGTTTTTTTTTTTTCTGTCTTCAAAATATAACGAAAATGCGACGCAGCATTATCATAAAATTAATTTGTAGCATACATATCCATTGCCTTCTTAACAAATATATTCTTCTATGATGCTACTTAATGTTCATTAAAATTGCGCCCATACTTTCAGCATTTTTTTATTGCTTGAAGATTGTTGCCTTGTTGTTACTTCTTCCTCCTCTGATAGCTCTCTCAGAACTTCTTACTGTGAAACATAATCCTCGTAACCTCTTGGAGTGGTCAATGTAGCTGTGTGGGCTTCCTCAAGCTCATCGATATCATTTCCACCTCAGACCCATGATCTATACCCAAAGACTCACCTTACAATTTCGTTGACAACAGTTTCCACAGGCCCATCTCAAACTCACAATGAACATCACTCTCCGGCTTCTCCCAAACAGAAATAGGGTTCTCTTGGTGACCACTTCCCAGATAAATTCGATCATCATGACCGAACCCAAAAGATGTTAAGAGTATTCCAAAACCCTCAGAGAGTAAATCAGGTCCCTTCATGGTCTCATTATGGCTCACATTGGTCTATTTAATAATATGTCTGATCTAAGTTTTTAAAAATGTGTAATCTGGCAACATTAAGATGCTAGAGGAACGAGAGTTAAAACAGAACTGGGGGGCGTAGCCGAGTTCAGAACGGAACATCCCTCTATTTTCCACTCGTAAAGCAGACATTTTTTACAATTTGTTTTGATCATTAAACAAGGTTTCACTGTATTATACCTAATCATGATGATTACTGTTGCATTAGTGGGTCTACTTTCTTACTCAGGAAATTTGAGTGGTTACTCCATGTTCTGGGTCTTTTCAATCACTAACTACAGAGAAGCATCAATTATATAAATAAAAGAAATATCTTTTTAAGAAAATGATAGTAGTATTTTTTCACTTCTTCGTTTAAAACTGTCTCTTATTTGTCAAACAGTAATATACTCCTTTATTTTAATTAAAGTCTTTCGACGTTAAATCTCAACCTCTCGAAAGATAGACAGTGTATATGAAGAATTTTGTCATCCATTGGCGTCAGTCAATTAATTCTACATATGGGATGCTTTTACCTTCTTTTTTGACCACTTCAAATATACACTCGAAAGTATTTATTAACGAAACCAAAATTCAGTGTTTAAATGGTATTCGAACTTAAAGGCAACATATGAACAGAGGTGAAACAGAGCTTGTACAAACGCCGGAGAAAAAGAGCCAACTTGGCATTATTTCTTTCCTCCGTTGTTCATCAAGATATTCAAAAAAGATACAAATTTTTAGAAAATAACGTCTAGAAAAAGTTTCTGTGTTTTGAAATATCATAAAACATACGTATTTATAATTACTAACTTCTAATTTTCCGATGATACATATTTTCTCGATAAAATTTCAAAACATCAAAATTTATGTTCTAATACAAGTTTCATCATCTAGCTATTTTCCTCGAGTATAAACAATCAAATTTTGAATATCTAATGTTAAGTAAAATTTGGAATTTTAATGATCTCTTCAGAAACTCAAAGTAAATATTAAACTAACATGTAGTATGAATTGTCTACACATTTACACTTTTTGTATTTTGTTTAATATAATTTTAAGGACATTAAATATTTTTTATCAACGTTGAATTTTAAAAAGAATTTAAAAAAAAGCATCTATTATATAAATTTTCAACATTAATTGAAGCACATGGTAATTTGATAATACATGCAAAATTTAAGCACATTTGTACGAGAAGTTTTGAAGATACATTAAAATTTCTATCTTCGCTCTAATATTTTATCGCATAAATGTTTTATCAAAGTTGATGTTTAAAAAAAATGTTTGAATAGCAACATAAATTTTAATAACAGCAATCGAGGCGATAACTTTCGATAAACCTATGGACATTTTCATGGTATTCGCACTAGTGATGTGTCGTTTTACTCCGGAACGAATCCGCGGATCCATCTCCTCAAAGGAACAACCACATTCGATTCCGACCGGAACGAATCGGGATATCGGACATACTGATTCCGCGACATCATGGGTCGATTCCGATTCTGATTCGGATCTTAGAAGAAGATTTGTTTCATTCTGGATGAACGATATATTGGCTTCGGGTCATGGATGCAGATGGTTTCTTTGCGAGCAGCTTGAAGGAGAGGATAGTAGAATTCGGTTGATAAGCAATCAGTTACGCTGTGCATACAGATCGATTTCTGAGGTTGTTACAAGGAAACGATAGAATAGTTGGTTTTGATCAATGGTTCTTTTGATGATACAGATGAGAAGTAAAGGATTTGTAGTAAAAAGAGTGCAAGTAAAAGAATTCCTGTATTATAATTAAAAATAATTATAATGTTTTGTTCTTAACTCCAAGATTTCAATTTCAAGATAATTTCATTTGTTGAATCTCGTCATATTGAAATTAATAATTTGATAATTATTTAAGAAAAATTGGAGTCTGTACTTTTCAAACAGTTAAAATTTTGACATAATAGTTTTAAGATAAGTCAACAATAGGCACGCATTTAGAAATTATTAAAGTAATATTTTTCCATGTAGTAATTTAAAGGTCATCTAGAAATTTTATACCTTTTGGTTTAATTCAAATGAACGCCATGTTTCGACCATACTGACAAGGGGTTCAGATCTCAACCAGAGCATGTATTTGCAAAACAATTACTTTGAAAATTTTAATTTCAGATATTTTCTTTAAAAAGTTATTTTTTTATAATATATATATTCAGCATTTTATTTTATTTTACTCTATTAGATAGATTTTGGGGTGTAATCCTGGATGTCTGGTCTTTTGTTTCTATGCATGGCTAAGACTATCTATTTGAAACTTGCTAAGCAAATTTCCCTGTCCCTTTGAACCGTTTAAGGGATTATTGTCTTCTTCCAACAAATGCCAATTTTTTCTCACACTTATACTTAAAAAATGCACTTATATTTCGAAAATGTATAAATTGTCAAAATTTCTTTCTATATATATCACATTGACGGGGATTTTGGTCAATATAACGGGTAAGTTTAATTTTGCAGAAATATGATAAGAGCAAAAATACTGTTTTCAAAAAAAAATTACAAACAAATATCGCGTATATATTATGCTTGGTTCTTCTAATATCCGCAAAATTTTTCATATCCATTTAACATTTTGGTTTTCACAATGTAAATTTGCAAAAAGCATTTTAGCATCAAACTTCATACAATAAAATGGTTTTACTAGAATCCGGCTCTTCGCCAATCTGACCCTTCCAGTAATCAGGAGTTTTCAGACGATCATGCAGTGATAGTTACAGGGAAAACAAGTCATTGAATTCGAAAATGAGTGACATTGACGTGACGTAAGCTGTCTAAAATTAGAATGTCATTTTCTTATACTGACATTAATAATAATAAACTTCTGCATAATTTTGTATGTTAGTACAATACACTGTTTTCCATTTAAAATGAACGTCTACACATCCTGCAATCTTCTGGTCTGAGATCTGTCGGATTAGTAAGAAACTGCTACAATCAAAAACTTTTAAAAAACAAGAAAGTTCTTAAATCCTCTCTAATCAAGATATTATTTCGTCTTCTATGCTCGACAAGGATACATAAATTTTGACGTGAAAACGTATTTTCGCTCGTTACAGTGATAGTCTGTCGAACATCCTTGTGTGGCAAAATACCGTCAGGTTTGAATCGGTAATAAGTACGAGTCTAATAATGTGAAAAGAATGGTTGACCCCACAACGGATAGATCATATCTGTAAGAGTTTGTCGCACAGTTTTTGTATTGCCTGTCACGTCATCGTACCAGTGTAGGCGCATGAGCGTGATTGTTATAAATTAGCTTTATGCAAGGATATAAATAAGTGTAGCGTGGGAACGCGTTTAGCTAGGAGGTTGATTCTAGTGTCATTTTAAATATCTTGTGGAGTATTACCGGACCCAAAGTGAGAGACAAAAAATATATATCAAAATATTTAAAAAAAGCGATATTAAATTGAAAAATTCAAACTCCGAATATTTTTTATTATAACATGCAGAGTTTTCTTTCGAATTGTACGAAACTTACAGAATACTTGACAAAACGTAGAAGAAACATTGCATTAAAATTTAAATTCAAAACTTTGACTATTACTGGAAATATCAGAATTTGTGCAATTAATGATTTACCGCGCATACGCGAAATGTAATTCTATATACTGTCGACAGATGGCGTCCTCAGAAGCTACTCTAAATAAAACATAAGAAAGGGGCAGTTCGAGTCCGCGCCGTAGATTTTTCGCAAAAACGTCGGGGAAAAATCATAAAACAAGTATTTCGTATAAATATGTAATTTAATTATCAATCTCTTTAATACAAAATTTACACAGAGTAGTATAATGGTTACAGAATAGATAAATCACAATTTTATCTCAAGTATCAAGGGTCTGTGGTAGCTTCTGATTTATCTATTCTGCAACCATTATACTACTCTAAGTAAATTTTGTATTAAAGAGATTGATAATTAAATTACCTATTAATACGAAACACCTGTTTTATGATTTTATCCCCACGTTTCACGAAAAATCTACGCCGCGGACCCGAACTGAGCCTTTCTTGTGTTTTTTTACGATAAAGAAAATACAGGAAAAGTGCAGATTAAAACTATATGTCGACTCATTGATTTTCTGCTCATTTTCACCAGCAGACCAGCAAGCATCCTCACACATGGTTTTTCAATACTGGTAGTTTTTAACAGATTCACACAGTAAGGTTGAACACATATTACGTACCAATACACTTGTCAGAACATTTTCCAATGTACATTGAATAGGAAATTACTAAATTTTGTTTGTGAATGATGTGAAACTCCAAACATAACATCAAGAGCAGTTCTTGAAAATAAATTCTTTACATTTCCTATTTAAAACTTAATCCTTTTTGTTTAAATCTGATCTAGCAGTCAGTTTATTTTAAGATTTTCAATATTGCGTTTATGTAGATCTACTGATAATAAGATGCCTTAAATAAACTATTTGAAATTTGACATCTACAAAACTTTTTTTTATTGGTACTAAAATTATTATATGAAATTTTGAACTAAAAAATTATTTTTTGATTGAACCCCACAAATGTGCATGAAGTGCCCCATTTTACAATCCGGTTACATATTATGGTTTCTTGAAATGTCTATGGATTATTTGCACGCTGTGTTTGTATATTTGGAATAAAGTACATATTTAGATAGCTTCAGAAAGGGGAACAAATAAGGTTCATGTCAAAATGAGACATCACCTATTGCACAGTTAGGAATGAAGATTTGAAAATTTGTGAAAGAAGTTTTACCACTTTTAATGTTGAAAAGCTTTCTATATAAAATTTTAAAATTTTTCAAACAAACGCTATCTCTGTATTTTTTTGTAGGTTTCTTTAATATAAAGCCCGGAATTTTATTCCTGAGCTGGTAAATGAAAATTTGTATTGTTATCATTTGTTACGGATGTGATATGATAACGCCAATGTTACAATACAGGAAAGCTAAAAGTTCCAAGATTGGATAATTAATTGTGTTCGAAAGAGCAGAAGAATAAGAACTGCAATTTAAGTGAAAGAAATACTAAATAATGTATACCCTTCTCCCCAACTTCCTCATAGACTAGGACAGCAAGCAAGTTTCAGGAGCTGAATCCACGTAGTACTACTACAACATCAATACTGGAAATTGATTGGACATTGTTTAATGGAGCCCATAATCTTCTTCAGGGTTATTGTCTGCATTAAACAACCTGTTCACATTTATCCATATCTGCATATTTGCCAAAAATGTATCATTGTTAAGACGAACCAAGGTAGATATTATTTTTGGCGTTATGTATCTATATAAGAGGACAAACAGAGGATTCGCGCTTGAATGAAGATAAACGATAGCAGCGGTCTCATCTGAAGAAATTGGATTAATTACATCGATTCCCACATTGCAGCGAAACCCAAACTCAATGACGCCATCTTGAATCTTTGGTATCAGTGGAAATTTTATTTTTGCATATTGTACATTAAGGATGCCTAATTTTATTTCGATTTATTATGTTGTGGAATTATGACAAGTACGTTAGGAATAAATCGATGATCTACGCAAAATACTAATTTCCATGAGATGAAAAAGAAAGGTTTCAAGTTTTTTCAAAACTTTCATCAAATGTGTTGTAACTGAATTTCAAATTTGTAATATTTTAAAATATTACTTTCACTATTGCATATGAAATAATGATATTTCATTTTATTTTTGTACTATTGCTATAGTATTTTAAAATACTAATCATATGGAATAATCTGCCAAAATTAGTATTTTTCTTTTAAAATTTTTGTTTTCCCGAATTTTGATAAATTTATTCCCGAGTAATATGACTTATTAATAAAAATAATTTTAAAAGAAATTAACTTATCATTCGCTATTACTGTCGATAAAAGTAATTTTATTGGTATCATCGCTACTTTTTTTTAGGTACTGTAATAATTTAAAGGATCCTTCCCGCTAAAAAATTAAGCAGAAATCTGTTTTTAAAATACGTAACAGTGATTACGTAACAACTGATTCAGAAACTATTTATTAAGGCAGCTTCGTTTCATTTAATATAATCCTAACCCTTTCAATGATTGTCCTATTGTACCTTTCGTTTTCGTTGATAATAAGTTTGTAGATTCAAATTTATCCTTACTTTTCAATTATGATCTTTCAAAAATTATATGTAAATTCTATTCCATGGTTAGTTCATGCAGATTTTTTTTCTTTTTGCTCGTTTACCTTTATTTTTTGGGTTAAACATATTTTAAAACCAACAAAAGCAGAATTGATATGTTTTTCAAGAAAATTGCAGTAATACGCGGAGAATAACCATCAACAATGCTCAAAAAATATTTGGTTCCATCTACAGATTCCACTGGTACTGGACACCATATATCTAAGCGGCCCCTTTCCAAAACACAATTAATAGAAATTTCATAAATTCTTTAAGAGATGCCATACAACGGTCAAGACAAGATACAAGATGCCATACAATAGATGCTCTTACAACGGTCAAACTATTGCATATTTCAATTTACTTTTTTACAATATATCAAGCCAAAAAAACTTTTCTTTTCGAACTTTAATAATGCTTGAGATTATTAATGATGATATCTATATTGTCAGAATGTTATACCTCATTTTGCGTCTTTTAAATATCCTGGTTTATTCATGATAACATCAACTGTAAACATTTAAATTATGTCCTTTATTAGCTTCAAGGACTAGTATATGAAAAAGATATTTTATTGTTGTTTTGCCAGTTGTAATTGCAAAACTATAATTAACTTTACCTTTCAGCCTATCTGATAAATTTCTAAGCACATTTTGACATTTTTTTAAGCAACAGAGTTATTTTGCCTCATGTTTGGTGCACCTTATTTTTTTCCGAACACCGGTGTTAATCACTCGGAGAGAAATGAGAAATGGCCTTGTAATTTCAGAAAAGTTGTTTTTCTTTGCAGAGGTGGTCCGTAGCAGCAGTATTGATCAAGAATTCTATAGCTCTTGAGTCAGATAGTATAGTTCCAGCAAAGAAAGCAGAAGGATTTGATGAGTTCTCTTCCGATTTTTAAGGGTTTGAACTTGCTCTCAAATTAAATTCGGAATCTCTGGAGACTTGGAACAGTGCGTCCTTCTCTGTGACTTATCTTTCTTCATTTACAGTTTGTCATTAAATGCCCAGGTCCACCGCACCGACAACAAGAAAAATTCAATTTCTTTGGAGATAAAGCCCTCTGTGAATTTTCATCTTTTCCGTATTCTGAAATGAGAGTTCTTATATATTCCGAATAAATTTCTTCATTGTTCAGGAGATAAAGCTGAATGTCTGCATTGTCACATCGTGGCGGTAGGCTTATGTGCAATTTTATCATCGGATACGTCTCTACCTGCTGTCTCCAGGTCATTTCCTTCCCAAAGAATCCTCATTATCCAAACGAATTTGTATGAAAGAATTTCTGTTGTCTGCAGTCCTGCCTCTGATTGTTGGTTGAAAGATTTCAGCGATATCGTCATAAAATACTCGTGAAGAACTCACATTCAGAAGAATGGTGTGTGTGTGTGTGTGTGTGCCACTCTGGCACTGAATTACATTTTCTTAATAATATTCATATCATCCGACATTTTTTGTGAAATGAAAGTCAGCCTCCAGAATAAATTGTACTTGAAGTGATTTTAAGTTGAGTAAAGGGATTTGAATATTGTAAAACGAAATTAAATATTAATAAAATGCCTGTAAGTTCAGTTTTGATGAAAAGCTCCTCGAATATTTGCTGCCTATAATGGTAATATCCTTATGAAAAGTGGTATGCATTGAACAGAAGCAAGTGAAAATGAACTTCAGTAAGCAATTTGTTTTCTCAAAGCTGTCTAGTTGCGTGTTACAATTTCTTTTTTTTTTTTTGAAAACTCTCGGAAGCACGATTGGACCCTGTGATTTTTTCGTTCTTTCCAAAACGTTTCTCGTATTAGACCAAAAACAGTTGCCAAATTTGACTGTTTGTACCTATGGGTCTATGACATCGAACTACAGAAATAGCCCCAAAAGGAGTTGTTATAATCAGTTGTCCTCATAAATTGAAAGTGAAACAAGCCAAAGCAAAGTACAAATGTAAAACCGATGCTTCATTTCGGGCTATTAGTATCTGTCTCAAGCAGAGTGCATTCATGAAACTGTTGTAAGGAATATGTCAAAAGTCCTGGATCATTTTCGATATCTTTGTTTCTTCGAGGTTCATACAGGATGTTGTAAGGAGCTCTTGCACATTTAGAGTAGTTAGAAAGTTGATTTTTTTTACTAAAACAGTCAGTTTTAAACAGGTTTACTGCATTAAAGTTCATCTCATTCGGTCCTATTAACACTTATGCGTATAAACTGGGATTTTTTTATTATTATTTTTTTCTTTTCTAAAAATTTTGTTGAATTAAATGCGAGTTATTTTGGTTAAAAAATGAAGGAAAGCAGCGTTCACAATTGCAGAAAGAATTATCGCTATTCAACATTTATTATGTAATGATTGCTTTTTTTAATATATACGAGTTGGTAAAATCAAAATCATAGATTAAAATATTAAATCAACCATTCAGTAACCAAGAAGTATTCATGTCAAAATTAGCAGACTTTCAGTGCTGTGGAGAATACAACTGGTTATTGACTTACCAAGGCAATGCGATAAAATTTTTTTCCTTTGCCCTTTGAAAAAAAGTTCGTAAAGCACTTAAAGGTAAGGTTGTTTGGAAGCACTAATACAATTTTTAAACTTAAGTGCACTTCATATTTTTCTGAGCGACAAAATGACTGAATTTACACCTAAAGTGATCAAGGAAATATCAGCTAGTGTGGATGTATTCCAAACAAGAAAGATCAAGGCATCCACAATCACAAGAGAGAGTAAACTGCAACCAGGATACTGAATATACATCATCAATTTTGATGGACGTCCATGGAAGCATGGATTCAGCAAGAGGGTGCAGTTTTGTTGAACGGCTGTAAAAAAGAAAGGAAAAAAAGAAAAAAATAGCCATATTAGAGGTTGTATGCACAGGAACTTTGGATGAAACGAATGAGAGCTTAACGAATGTTCCACTAAAAATATTCGAAAAATTTGACATAAAGTAAATTTTGAACAATTTAGAAAGGTTCAAAATCAAGAAAAATAAATTTGCCTATTGGGGAAAAGAGATGTGCATTCTTTGCTCGCACATTTTAAATAATACAATAGGGTTGGCAGTTATTGAAAATACAACCGGTTTTGGTTATTCGGGTTTAAAGAGAGCCTCCGTCTTCTGTTAGACGTAAATGTGAAAATTTACCAATTTCAGGCAAGCAGTGTTTTACTTGTGCTAGGCTGGTAACGAATAAAAAACAAATGAATTGTCAGTTAAACAAATTTAAGTAATTTATTTCTTTTAGAAAGCTAATTTTGCTTTTATTTTTTTTTACACGGTTACTGTTTTTTTAAAAAAAACCGGTTATCGTCGGGATAAAAATAATAATAATAATCGCAAAAAAATTCCGATTAACCCCCAAAATACCGGTTTGCGGTTACAACCGGTATGTTTTACCCATCCTTATGGAAGTACATTAGTATCAAACTCTTTATCCTGTGCTCTAGTTCCTATAGTAACATTGCATATAAAAATAAAAAATGACATTCATAAGTATGCTAAAATTTTAGTACCTCTGCTTTTTTATTTCTTTTGTTTTAATACCCAAAAACACTGGTAATTTCTGCCGGTGTCCATTTACAAGCCTTTCTACGATCTTTCGAGTGAACTAAGACATTACAAATTCTCTTGCGATCATAGAAGACACAAGGTACTTAGAGATTATTTTAATAATTCTGAAATAATTATAAAAATCTTTAGTTTTGACTCTGAATTAATAAAAATTTATTCAAACTATAGAAGATATCTTAATGTTATTTTAATATAAAATTCAAGTTATCAGAGGGGAAATTAGAATTATCGGCGAATTCGAATTGAAAACGCTCCAATTAGCCAAGTTCCCTTAAATAGAATCCTCCGAATAATGAACTAGAACTGAAAGCTCGTAGGTATCTTCTGAGGAATCTGATTTCTGAGCTGAATCTGAAGAAGACTGTAATAGTGGCATTTTTGTTTTCTGATCTTCAAATTCGTCATATTTCTTGCAAGTATCTGTTTATGGCTGTTTAACTTAATACAGCGGATTTTAAAACACTTCTGACAACATCATAAGAAGCTTCCTTAGTATCAGAATTAGACTGTAATCAAGAGATTTTATATTTTTCGTGCGTTTCGACCGTCTCTTCAAAGTGGCAAATTGGAAAAAATGCTTTGCCACAATGAAATTCTGTGGCTTTAAACTTATTAAATTTTACCATTGTTGTTTTCTCATTAACGAGAGGAGAATGCCTTTTGAAATTTTGCCACCTTCAAAACATTAACAAAGGAGTCTCCGGAGTAAGAGAAAGTCAATTTTACCTATAAAATTTTGCCATCTGAGCACATACTTAAACATTATGGAATTTCCGACACTCACAAAATATCATATACTTAATGTTAAAAGATTTTAGTTGTTTTTCCAAGTTATTGTTTATTTTTCCAGCTCAGAAACCGAGTTTTAAACTTTTCCTTTTCTACAGTGAAATTTAATCCGCTTTCCTTGTTTCTTCAAATAATTAACCCCGTGTTTTTCTTCCATTGTTAAGAGCTAAGGAATTAAGATTCTGTTTATCCTTTGATATTCTTTGCCAATGTCTAAAGAATTTTTACTTTCTGCTTTCTGTAGCATAGAGGTGAACTATCTTAAGTCCAATTTTGCTTATTTTGAAGTTTTCATCTGAATAGTATTATTTCGATCGCATCTTTGAATCAGCAAAGGGTCATGTCTGTATCTCGAAAAGAACCAGAAATAACCACTCTCAAGAATTAAACTGTATGTTGCAATACATTGCGCTATGAAATTTTTTCTTTCTCTCCTGGAAAATTTTAAAAATCTTTTCTAAGATAGTTTTACCTTTGACGAACGTATTGTACTCCATCATTTTTTTTCTTGTTTGGAATCTATTAACAAAGCTGTCTAAGATATAAACTTATAAATCCGTTGTGTTGCACGATTATATTTGCTATTCTTTAATATGAATGCGTATGCTCAAGCAGAAGGAACTGGAACAGACAGAATTTATAGTTCTCGAAGAAGGAAAAGCTTTTTTCCCACTTTTCGGCTCAGCTGAAACTGTCAAAAGTTAATTTTGTTGATGGATTCGTATATTACGTGCAAAACTAAATAAGTAAGTGATTTAATTTAAAAACTGAGGGTGCTGAGTCCAGCAATCCCAATGCACAAGCCTCCTTTTCTGAGCATATATGTGCTGAGGTTCATGCACCGTATTGAGTGAAGTTGCAACAGTTTATCAGCTCTTTCTCTTATGTTGCACATTAGCTGTATGTTAGAATATAATTAAGGTATTAGTTATTTTCCGTTACTGTGTCCCTTAGCGCAATAACTGGGCCCCACAAATGGAAAGGCGAAGCATCGATCTTTAATTAAACAAACTGTAAACAAGAGCACTAAATTACTTGTCTCTGATTAGAAGTCTTTTTAGATGAATTAAATATTATGTGATGAAAATGTTAGAAGTTACTAGACACGAGTTCGGAAGCACAGAAAAAGATGAACACAACTTTAATCTAACTAAAAATAGTGGGATCTCATCCATTGTATTGTAAATAACTAATTAAATATGAAAACATAGTTCACGTCATTTTGCCGTATCATTTCATCTCGAAAAAGAAACATTCCATTAGCAGTTACCTTAAACAGACGTCATTATACATGTAGTACATGAAACAATGGAAGAATTTGCAGCTTTTTTCTATAAGAAAAAAATTATTATTCATTTTGTTGCATTACAAACTTATCACTAATTCTTTAAAAGTACTTATTTAATAAGCAAGAATTTGGGTATCATAATTGCCACATACTTACATTGGATTTAATTCTTTGTAGCAACATAATCACGCAGAGCTTAGCGTGGTCACTTGCTATCTATCCCAACAGTGGAAGTTGGAATACTATTTTACTAAGCGTTAGCAGAGCCCCTCGATGTGCACCTAAACACAAATAAGCTCGAGAAATTAAAAGTCCCAATACCGTGTGTATTCAGATAAACCTATCTTAGTTAAAGATCCAACAGATGTTAGGCCGGCTGACTACAGGACAACACTGATCTGGTGCTTGCAGAATGTAAATAAGACATTGTTATCATAAAAAATGGCATGCATTTTCCCCATAACCCACCAGATGTTTCAGAAAATATAAAGTGAAATATCTCTACTAATAATAAAGGAGAATTTGTGTGTGTTGGCGCTCTGGAGGGCAGACCGCTGGACCTAGAGCTACGAAATTCGGCAAAAACATACTTTTAAGGATGGGCTACTTTTCCCCGGTCTCTGATTCGAACGACAAAAAATATCTAAGCACCCACGGAGATCCCAACGATGCTTAAGTTCCTCAATTCCATTCAAGGGAATGAGGTCTAAATTATGGTTTATACGAAACAGTCTAGGTTAGACTACATTTGTGGTACATTTTGCGCTTTTGTTTTATGTAGAGAAGGGTTCTTCTGACCGGAAGTCCCCTTTCAAACACCACGCAGTAACTTTGATGCTTTTCTACAGCATAAATGTAAATTTTCAAGATTTCAAGTTTACACCAAACGATACAAATACCTTAAGAAAATCAAAAGCGCCAAAAAAAAGTAATTCCGGCCGAGTCTGCAGGAGTCCCCTTTCAAAATCAAACGGTTCATATGAGGAAAAATTTTAAATATCGCGGAATATTAAAAAGAAATAAACCATCCCGTCTATAATGAAAGCATGTCCTTTAAGCAGGGTTTACACAGAGCGAATATTGTCACGCCAATAAGATCACGCAGGCACAGAAAGAAGACAGGCATTTGCAGAGAAAACGTACATTGGCAAGTACTTGCCCGACGGGACAATTGCATTTCGTTGTCCACTCTTTTTCTTCTTTTGAGCATGCGTGATATCACTGGTGTGACAAAACTGACTTTGTGTCAGACTTTGTCTCAAAACCAATCGCAAGCCTATCAGTACCATTAGAACCATCGCAAACTAAGTATGCGTGCATTGTCTAAAGAATTTTGCCGCCGACCCGCTGCGAGCGACATAGCTATCCATATCTGCGTGGGTCGATTTCTGAGCGTTTGATGACAAAAAGAGCACTGCTTTTTCCAACTGATAGTTATTACAGGAATTCCAGGGAAGAAGCATGGGAAAACTGACAAAGAAAAAAAACCGAACTTCATTCCGTCCCAAAACAGTTGGATCTAATACAGTTTATTGTCAACATCTGTATAAATATAAGCATAATATTGGTATTATCTTGATTTATCATTCATCTGCAAAAACAAACATACCATTAACCAATTACAAAATACTGACTCAATAGTTCAAACCTTCACCTTCATCCATCAGCGAAGGAAGTTAATCTTTAATTCATATCTTTGTATTATTTACCACTATTTCTTAAAATATAGAATTTATAAATAAGAATCGAAAATCTCAAGATCGCTCCGTTGCTTTTTTTCTTTTATCTTTATTTAAGCTCTGCATTTCAAAACAAGAACAGTGCAATTATAAAGAAAAAAATAGTGAGATTGGAGGTTGCAATCTTACACTTTAAATATTCAAAGCGCTGCACATTCGGCAACTCACTGCTAATCCTAACTTAGTTAAAGATCCAACATATTAGGCAAAGTTGAATCTACGATTTTACGAATGTTAGTTATTTTTCCATAAATCAGACAGGGAAAGGGGGTATAAATGTATAAAGGAGGGATTTTTATTTCCAGAGTTTTACCAAATCAAAAACATGGGAGGTGGATATTTATAAAAAATAATCTGAAATATCAAATAAAATACAATGTCATTTGAATTTAAAATTAATTTCTGAGTCAAATGACAGTATAAATAACGAAAGTAAATACTGTACCAAAGGAAGTAAATTTACGAAATAAAATATAAATTTTTATTGCCATATTGTTATTATATTACACACTCTAATATATCAATTTCCCTTTGCTTGTGAAGAAACGTTTCTTTCTCTCGCACAAATGGAGTAACAAAACGTGTTTATTATTCTCGTTTATTGATCTTATAGAGATAACACAAGTTTATTTTCTTCGTTTATTGATATTTATATGGGAATATGGCATCATGAAATTACAATAATTACCTAGACTCCATTCGCTTCATTTGTAGTGAATACGTTGTTAGGAAATGGAAGGGAAGCATAAACGAATATTTTAAAATGGCATTATTTCTGTATGAATCTTGGCGACAAGGAAAAGAAATGGGCGCCGCATGAAGTCTGGTGCACATGTGTTGAACACTGACGGAAATGGAATCAAGGCCAAATAAAATCTCTTTCATTTGCTAATCAAATGGTCTGGCAAGAGTCAGCCTGTCAAGAAGATTCCAATCTATATTTAATCAAAATAAAAGGCTACAATAACAATAACAAATCAAATAATTTGTACCCAGAAATCACTTCAGCTAATAGGTCTGTAGCACATCATCTCCATTTAAATATGCTTGTTACTCCTATACCCTTTGATTTATCATCTAATTCTAAAAAATCAAACAGTAATGAAATCGAAATCTTGTACAAAAGACAAGGTCCAAATACTGAAGCATAAAAATTTACTGAAAGTGAGTTAAATGCAGGAAGCAAACAATCAATGATTTTAAAAATTTTTATAAAATTATTATTTAAAAAAGAAAGCAAATTAAAACTGGAACAAGAAAAAAAATTTTTTAATATTATACAAAAATTAAAATGAATAAAAGAATTTAATTGTAAAAAGAAATGAAGTTAGAAAAATTACGACAATGTTTAAGATGCGCGCCATTGCAGCAGCATAACAAAAACAGAGAACAATACACAGATATGCCAATAAAGCCAAAACTAAAAAAAGAAAGTAATACAAGCAATCCTAAGGTAATTTGAAGTAAACGAAAAGCAAACAACAAAAACAAGGAATCCATTCTAGTTCACTTTTTCAAGGGCTAGAAACTATTCGAAATGGATTCAGAAGAATATTTAGGGAATTTTTTGTAGAAGCAGGCCTATTTAGGCTAAGTACAGAGCTTCTCATAGCCCGAACTCCCCAAAAAAAGAGAAACCAGGAGCAAATCCACAAGAACAAACATCAAAGGAAAAAACATTAAATACGCTAATAAGAGCAACAAAATATTAACCATCAAGCTTAATTAATAAGCTTTCATAAGGTAAAATAAAAAAAACTTACCCCTGTAGAAACAAGCCAGATAAAAATAATATACCCGCGCTTTCGAGAAAAGCAAAACATTAAACACTAGTCTCCGTGGCGCCATCTCCATTCCCAAAACAGAAATAGAAAGGCAGAAAAAGGAAAAGAAGGAAAGAAGAGGCCGAGACAGCAATCTCTTTAATAGCATGGGAAGGAGACCAATTCAGAAATATTAAGAGAGAAAAAAAAACCCTTATTTTCCATTTTTAACTACGCAAAAATGGTGGGGTTTTTTTTAATTTTTTTTAAACTGTATATTCCAAACTGTTTCTAAGGACAAAATCTTTAATGTTGTAAAAGTTACAAGGGAAATGGTTATCATTTAGAGTTTTAAAAAAAAACATTGGAAGCAAATAAGAAATCATTCCTATTGTTGCAAATTGCTTTAATACTGTTGGCTTGACTGAAAATTACGTTTCTAAATACTCTAGAATCTAAATTGGAATGAAAGTCACAAAGAGTTTTACACTTAAAGTTAAATTCAGCTCTTTTGTCATAAAGGCCAATCATAATAATATGCTTGTTAATCTCAATTTTAAGATCTAAAAAGGTACCTTTATTTTGATGAGAGTTCGTTTTATTAAGTTTAAGTTCTTTTGGATAACAATTAAAAATGATATCTAAGTCATCCGCATTTAAAAGAAGCAAATCATCTATGTATCTGTAGCCGCAAATTAGATTGTTTCTAATAATTTTATCCTCAAAAAAGTGCAAGAAGATATTGGCCAGAGAACTGGAGAAGGTAACACCCATCGGAATACCTGAGATCTGTTTAAAATAGTTTATGCCATTAAAAAGATAGTTTTCTTTAATGCTGAAATTACAAATCTCGAACCAGTCAGTTTTTTTAATTATTGATTAGTTCAGAAATTTATTATACATGATAAGGCAAACTTCCAAAGGTTTATTATGTGGTAGATTGGTGTAAAGATTTTCAAAGTCAAATGTGTTTAACTTGCAAATCTTGTTAGTATTCAGTAGTTCCAAAACTTCAGCATTATTGCAGATAATGAAGTTGTCTTCTTTTTTAATTTCAAGAAGAATAATATTTAATAATTTGAAAAAATGTTTACTAATAAAAGAATTGTAACTTCCTGTGCCACATGTAACAAATCTAAAGCTAGTAGGATTTTTATGAAATTTAACATTTGGAAAAAGATACGGATACTTAAGAGAACAGGTTTTAATTTTGAGTTTTTTAGCAAAAGCCAACATTCTTTTATCTAATTCTTTTTTAGTGAAGTCTACAAGGCTATAAGTTGCATTGGAGTTATATTCATTGATCAAAAGCTCCTTAAAATAGAATTTGCATAAAATACAAAAATTATTTGCTGCTTTATCTACAGTTGTAATAAAAAATGAATCTTTAAGATTTTTTATATCTTTTAAAATTATTTTATTTGCAAAAATACCTCTATTTTTACTGTAATTTTTGTCAACATAAAATCTCCTAATTTCTTCTATAATCTTGTGCTTCCATTCTTTGAACCCTTCAATTGGCCAATGGTATCTTCTCGCAAGCTTAGAAATAAACAAGTCCAAATCTTTGCATATAGAAAGCAAAGCCTTATTGTAATTCAATTTCTCCCTCAGTCTAAATTTAGTGCCCCGTATTTTCGATCAGGTAAAGAAAGTCAAAGATGTGGAAGTGATATTTCCAAAATCCTCTGAGATTAAAACAGGTCCCTTCATTAAGTCTCATTGGTCGATTCAATAATATGTCTGAACACAAGTTATCAAAAATGTGTAATCACAAGCGACATTGAGATGCTAGAGGAACGAGAGTTAAAACAGAACTGGAGGCGTAGCCAGGTTCAGAACCCAGAACATCCCCTTATGCGTCACTCGTTAGACATTTTTTTACATTTTGTTCTGATCGTTAAAACAAGGTTCCGCTGTACTACATAATCATGATGATTACTGTTGCATTGGTGGGTCTATTTGCCGTCGGAGGTTTGGTGGTTGCTCCATGTCCTGAATTCTTTGCAATATAATTACAAAGAAGCATCCAATTATATAAATAAATAAATATCTTTTAAGAAAATTCTGGTATTGTTTTCGCTTCGTTTAAAACTGTCTCTTATTTGTCAAACTACAATATGTTCTGTTTATTTTGATTGCAAGTCTTTAGATGTTAAAATGGTTCAACATTTCGAAAGATGCTGATGAACGTTAACATTATGAAGAATTTGTCGCTCTATTGGCATCCAGTCAATGAATTCCTGCGTAACGGATAAATGACCTCTTCTTTTTTTACCACTTCGAATATACCTCCAAACGTATTTATTAACGAAAACCAAAAATTCCGTGTCTAAATAAGTATTGGAATTGAGAAGCAGGGATATAAGCAAATTGAAATGCAGTGCTTGTACGGTCGCGGACGAAAGAGGAGCCAACTCGGCATTATTTCTCCGTCGTTCATCCCATATTTAAAAAAAAAGATACAAATTTTCAAAAAATAATATCTAGTAAAAGTTTCCGCCTTTCAAAATTTCATAAGGGTTCATATGCATATTTATAATTGCACTAACTTCTAATTTTCCGATGGAAACACATATTTTTCTCGATAAATTTCAAAACATCAAAATTTATGTTCGCTATTTTCCTTTCGAAATCATAAGCAATCAAATTTTGAATATCTAATATTAAAGTAAAATTTGGAATTTTTATTGATCTCTTCAGAAATAAAGTAACTATTGAACTAACTTTTTTTTTATGTAACAGTATGAATTATTTTACACTTTTGTATTTTAGTTTAATATAATTTTAAGGACATTAAATATTTTATCAACGTTGAATTTAAAAAAAATTTAAAAAGCAACACTTATAATTTTTTTCAACAGTAATTGAAGCACATGGCCATTTGATAAGCCCATGCAAAATTTAAGCACATTCGTACTAGAAGTTTTGAAGATACATTAAAATTTCTATTTTCGCTCTAATATTTTATCGCATTAATGTTTTATCAAAGTTGATGTTTAAAAATGTTTGAACAGCAACATTTATAAATTTTAACAGCAATCGAGGCAGATAGCCTTTTGATAAGCCTATAGTTTTTTCCATCGTATTCGCACTAGTGATGTGTCGTTCACTCCGGAAAGAATCCGCGGTTCCGGCTCCTCAAAAGGAACAACAGGATCCGATTCCGACCAAAAGGAACGAATCTGCTGAAAGGAACGAATCCTTGGAATCGGATTTACTGATTCCGCGGCATCATAATTCCTTCTAAAATTCACTGATTCGGATCTTAGAAGAAGATTTGTTTCGTTCTGGAATGAACGATATAACATTTGGGGTCATGGATGCAGATAAGTTTCTTTGCGAGCAGCAGGAGAGGATGGTAAGATTCGGTTGATAAGCAATCGGTTACGATGGGCATACAGATCGATTTCTGAGGTTGTTTACAAAGGAAACAGTAGAATAGTTGGTTTGATCAATGATTCTTTTGATATTGGTTGAGAAGTAAAAGAGTTGCTAGTAAGAAGAAGATGCAAGTAAAGAGAATTTATAATTAAAATAATTATAATGTTTTGTTCTTAACTCAAGATTTCAATATCAAAAATAATTTCATATGTTGAATCTCGGCAGATTGAAATTAATAGATTTGAAAATTATTTAAGAGAAAAATTTGAGTCTGTACTTTTTACAAACAGTCAAAAATTTGTGGTATAAAAGTTTAAGATAAAACAACAAGCAGGCACGCATTTCAGAAATTATTAGGAAATAATGTTTTTCCATGTGAGTAATTTAAAGGTCATCGAAATTTTTTTATACCTTTTGGTTTTGAACACTTCATTTACATATGCCATTCTCAGCACATGCTTAAGTGGCAATGTCAGAAGAACGCCATGTTTCGAACCCTGCTGACACGGGTTTGAATCTCAGCAGGGTCTGTTGTTGTTGCTAGACAATGCTTTGAAAATTTTAATTTCAGATATTTTCTTTAAAAAGTTATTTTATAATATATATTCAGCATTTTATTTTATTTTACTCTTTATTTCTAAACCTGATTTATTATTAGATAGATTTTGGGGTGTAATTCTGGATGTCTGGTCTTTTGTTTCTATGCATGGCTAAGACTATCTATTTATAACATGCTAAGCAAATTTCCCTCTCCCTTTGAACCGTTTAAGGGATTATTGTCTTCTTCCAAGAAATGCCAATTTTTTCTAACACTTATACTTAAAAAAATGCACTTATATTTCGAAAATGTATAAATTGTCAAAATTTCTTTTTATACATTGTATTGAAGGGGATTTCGGTCAGTATAACAGATAAGTTTAATTTTACAGAAATATTATAAGAGCAAAAATTCGGTTTTCAAAAAAAATTACAAACAAATATCGCGTATGATCAAACTAAAAGTTCGCAATACATTTCAATTAGTAAAATAAAGTAACGCTCTTACCTATCAGAAAGTAAGCAGCAGGCAACAGTTGAATAGCCATCCTTTATTTTTTACTAGCAGCACATCACAACACGCACTAGACAGAACATAAAACACAACATCACATGCTGAGCGATAGATAGAAAAGTGCTTAATGTAATTAAAAAATCGCCACCTGACAAATAGCCTAGGTCTTCAAAGGTTTCAACATACTCCCCCCAAATGACCAAGAGGTTCGTTCCAATTAATTCGTTTAAATTTTGTA
>BGPR01026612.1:0-21389 GCA_013235015.1 Araneus ventricosus | reverse complement strand
GAATTTGAATACTTGGATACTGCGATGTCCTACCCACTAGATAGAATTAAAGATTGAAAGATATCACTGTCACTTAATTATTTTAAATTTCAAACCAAAAAATCTCTGTTTTGAATAAAAAAGATTTCTTTATCTATTTAAAATCATGAATATATGTTACTGTGAAAGATCGAAATTTGGAGAATGTCGACTTTCACCGGTGAATGTCAACATTCGCATAGTCATGTCACCGGTGAATGTCAACATTCACATAATCATGTCACCGGTGAATGTCAACTTTCACCGGTGAAAGTTGACATTCTCCAATTTCGGTCTTTCACAGTAACATATACACACTCTGTCCCAAAAGTTTATAGAATCTAGTAAAATATATGTTTTAGCAAAACGGAAAGGCACACAAACACCAATTACAAATATGTTTATTCAAACCATATGCGACTTGCATTCAACGAAATATTTAGAAAAAATAACAATTTGTATTTCAATTATATAGCAAAATGGAAATAATAGGTGTCCCAAAAGTTTATAGAATATATTATATTTCAGCAAAAGGTGCTCAATACAATGTTTTTAATAGTTTAAAGTCTTTCCATTTCTCAGTATGACATTGTATACACGTCTTTAGATCGGCATAATTAAGGTTTTTAATATCTCTGGTTCCAAGTTGTACCATACACTTTCAATGGCTGTCTTGAAGGCATTCACTGAATAAAATTGCCCTCCATTCTCATATACCTTCCGAGACATAATGCCCCACACATTTTCAATTTGGTTTAGATTAGGGCTCATAGGTGGCCACTCAAGAACAGTAACATTTTTCGAGTTTAAATAATTTATCGTGGCATTGGAGGTATGGATAGGAGCATCATCTTGCTGATATTACCAATTTCGTCTCCCTATGTTTCTATGTATTTAGGAGAGTTCTGTAGGCCATCTAAAAACGTCAAACCCACTTGACCGTTGAAACTGAAAGCCGCCCACACCACCACATATCCACCACCACTTTGCCTACTGAAAAAGCTCCTGGGCTCTTTTCGTAAATCATGCCAATATTTTATATTCCCGTCAGGTCCATTTTTTTCATCACTGAAAAGGACAGCCATCCATTTATCACCATATGACATATGATTACGAGCCCATTGTAATCTCTTACTAATGTGAAGCTTTAAGAGTGGCGATCGGCGAGCCATTTTTGCGTGGATCATATAACCAGATTCTATAATTCATCTATGAACAGTGGTCTTGGAGATATGCAACCAGGAAATCCCAGTAATTTCGCGAATCGACATTTTCTGACTTGAAAGCCATTCTTTGTATTTATCTATCACTGCGAATATCCGTCACACGTGGTCTTTCCGAACGAGGTTTTGACTCATATGGCGTCTTACGAGTTAATACACGATAAATCATGCATTTAGAACGATTTAAAAGTTTCAATATTTCCTTAACAGTCTTGCAGAGCAATTTCAAATGCAGAATTTTACTCACTTCTTCATTAGAGAGCTGCTACGCTTCAGGCATCTTGAAACGCAGAACAAACGAACGCTTTCCTTTTCTTACATCGTATTTATTAGGCTCCAGATCGACGTCATGATTACCGATACCATATTTGCATAAAATTTCATTTGTCTATAAACTTTTGGGACAGGTTATTTCAGTTTATTCTACGATTTAAAAATTGGCATTAAATATACGGGGTAGAACTGCTGTTTTTTTTCAATTTAATAGACATAGCATATCTATACAGTAAGTTACATCGAAATATATCATATACAACAAAAAATATAGGCAAAATACAAGATTCTATAAACTTTTGGGACAGAGTGTATATATATATATATATAAAAGAAGCAAAAAAATAATAGAAAAATATATATAAATTATTAAAAATATTAAATTATATATATATATATATATATATATATCATGAAAGTCAAAAAATGTTAAAATAAAATGGAGAGACTGTAGTAAATCGGTAAAAGCGTATAGATGTTGCGTTTGTGTTATATTTTTCTATATTATTTTATCTTCCTCTTTTATATATATATTCCACTTTCGGCTTTTTCTTACCGCAGATTTTTTCTTGACATTTTGTTTTATGAATGTTTATTTTGTACATGTTGCTTTTACATTTCTGCTATGTTTGTTTCGTATTTGTTATATATATATATATATAATTCAAATTGGATAACGAAGACCAAAAATTAAAAGCAGAAATAAGTTATTTTACATTACATTTTTATCATCAATAAAGTTTTCTTGGGAGGGGGGCCTCAAAATAATTTTACGCCTGGGGCCTCATATCGTCAAAATCCGCCACTGACTAAATCGACGATTTTCTACAACTTTGTAATTGATTTTCTTTCCTGATATAATTCCGTTTTCGAGATAAGATTGCTAATTCCACAGTTCACTCCCAGGTGGAGCTGTAGGCAAAAAATTGGACTTTGAGGTTTTCATGAATTTTGCCGCCTGGAGACGAAAAACCACACATGTAGTATCATGTCTGTGCTTCTGCTTGTCCGCTCGTGTATATGCGAACATGTCAATCTAAAAAAATAACGAGTTAGTTCAAAGAAATCTGTCCGTGGTCAGAGGGCATATTTTGTCAATATGAGGAAATAGGCGTAAATTTGCTTTGAGGCCCCATCCCCCTACCCAATGACACAAATTCGCCGTCGGTTTCGCACTACGATGCACGTCGAATAGGTTTTGAGGCCCCCTAGATTCTCGAGGCACGAGGCGGGCGCCTCTAAAGTCAGTGCGAAAAACCGCCACTGTCCATGGTTCAAAAATATGATATCCCGCCTAAAAAGCCCTCATATTTTTTAAAAAGAGAATTTAACCCTTTACCTGTGTATCCCGAACTCAGTTCGTGCATCTAAATATGGCATTTTTACACTTATGATCTAAAATTAAGTCATTCATAGACTTTATCATTCGATATAAAAAATGACCAATAATCCATTAATATCTTAAACGCTCTATGGACTCTTAGTTGAATCAGAACGACAACACATTCCTAGAACAGAAGGGGGGTCATCTAAGTAGACGGTACAGAATACTACACTGTTAAGGGTAGGAAAAAATTGAAAAAAATATTTAAAAAAGACAAAACAACAATAATAGAAGCAATTTATCTGGTGCGCGCAAGTGCAGCATCATCCAGGAAAAAATTGCGAAGAACAAAGATATAAATACAAATTAAGGAAAGTTTTGACTGCGAAAAATACAATAACGAAAACAACAAAATACTAATGAAAAAGAACGCGGAGGAAGAAGAATCTGATGGATGATGTCATCAGAGGCCTCCATCCATGCAGATTCAAAATTAGAATAGGTTTTCTGTCGAGGAAAAACAACTTTAAGGTCTAAATTTGAATTTTCCTCTAAGTCTTGAACCTATTCCGAAACAAATTAGAAAGAAAAGCATTTATCCACAAAGAAGAAATTTAAAACAGTCTTTTAAACAAAGTCTGAAAAAAAGGGCTTAATATATCTTACCTGTCTTGTGGAATGAAAAAAACGATTCTCAAAAGTGAACTTTGTTTATAGGTGTGCGCACCTATCTCCATCTAGAAAGGGGTCCACTAACTGAAAACCTAATAATTTTTTTTGTTGTTTCTCATAAAGTTGTTTATAGTTTTTATTTTGTTCTTTTAGCATTTAAAAAAATCATTGTTTTCATGCATTTTATAATTTTTATTTTCATTTTTTATTTTTATAATCCTTTCGTTTTTTTTTTAATATTATTGTATTTTTACCTCTAACCTCTATCAAAAATAAAACTTCCCTTAATTTGTACTTATATCTTTACACTGTTAAGAAATTAGACTTAATTAATCGGCTGTCAAAAAAAAAATTCCAATATGCGCGCGATAAAAATATTTATCTCTCCTCTTTAATTCTCAAGTACCTCAACCCAAAAACAAGCATCTTTTT
This sequence comes from Araneus ventricosus, assembly GCA_013235015.1. Taxonomy (NCBI): domain Eukaryota; kingdom Metazoa; phylum Arthropoda; class Arachnida; order Araneae; family Araneidae; genus Araneus; species Araneus ventricosus. The sequence goes on along the minus strand of BGPR01026612.1, from coordinate 17,447 downwards.
TGCCCTGAATTTCTATCTTTAGAATGCTTTCTTATTACGATAATTGTCTCCAGATTCATCTAATCAATTTCACAAAATAGAAAAAATTGCTCTGTGAAAACCAATTATCATTGCAAACATTTTATTGCCGAAGATTTTAAAAGTATTTAAGCCAATTAGAACCTTTCAGATGATTGAGTAAATCATTATAACATTCACTTCAGTGATTAAGAAAGGTCATCAGTTTTTTTTTTTTCCCCCGCAAATTCTACTGTTTTGTTGCCAGTCTGTGAATTAAATGATGAGATTAATGATAAACTTAACAATTTGTTTACCACTTAGATCAAGGATTGGGAAATTTCGGCTCTTTGGGTGTAAACAATTATGTTTGAAGTAAAAATAGAATGTTGCAGACTTCATTTATAAAATATTTAGCGGAATTTCGAAACACTTACGTAAGTTGTCGACATTATATTTTAGACTGGGTCATCAAAATGCACTGTTTTAATAGTGAAGCCCGCGGAAGTATTCTCTCTTTTACTTTCTGGTATATTTACAGTGTTTTGGCATATATGTGTTTAAAAAGTTAAATAACGCAAAAATAAACTGTTAATGCTGTATTCGGAAGTTGACTCTGATGTAATTTGACATTTACCAATTTGCTCTTTTAAGAATGGATCGCAGTTCCGTTTTCCTTAACGAATGATCAAAGATACAAGAAATTCAGTTAATTCATATAAGTTTTGGAAAAAAAATAACCGATATCGATAAACTAAGCCAGATACGAGAGATTCCATAATAATTTTCACTTTACATCCCAGAAATAGAATGTTCGTCTCGCAAAACCGTAAGCCAGTTTTCCAGTCGAGTTCGTAAACAGTTAGTCCAATTACATAACATTAAGAACACGAATATTTCCCTGCAAGGACAGATTACGCGCGGAGAAGCAGCATTTACAGACTTAATTACAATTAAGCCTATTATTATTTAGCATCAATAACCTTCGGCGACCAACTTGTTCGCCGGGAATGCTGATTGTGTTTAATTTCAATCGAATCTCTTATGCATAATTTGATATTCATGGTTCCATCAACAGAATAATTTTAAACTTCAAATTGTGATAGACATTATTTAACCTTTGCTTTTTAGTAGCCTTACAATTGTTCTGCTCATTGTTTGCATGAACGTCAATAATGGAGTCGACTGTCAACGCCATATAACATCTAATTGCATGCTGTTGGCACCCATTTCACTTTCGTATTCCTCATGCAAAATATGCATTTGATTTTAACATGAAATTAATCTTTATTAGCGCATGTTAGGTGTATTAAAACGTGCCGGTAAGAAATTAAAGATTAGCAACCATAATCTTTAAGCTTACCGGATATATTTCTTAACATACATAATATCTTAGAGGGCTTTATTTACAATTTTTTTTAAATGTTGAAATTTTAAAAAAAAGGAAAATTCATTACGATGTTACCTTAGCTTTCAACAATGGCAAAGAACACCTAAGTAAATATTTGTATAAACAATGAAAACTGTTTGAATTTCATTGCAGTAATGAAAAATATTTTTGAAAATTTATTAAAATTGGGGAGGGGAGGATGGAAATTGGACAACTAAAGTGGATTCAAAGAATATAAATTTTTTTGGATTTCAAAATGGTGTAATTTTTTGTGTGTGTGCAATGGAAATTTCGAGTTATTACCGAAAAACGCAAAAATTTTGTTTAATTTATAATTAAGATTCTAAATAAAGTTGTGAAAAAATCACTCTGAGATGCACATTTCTATCCTCCAAAGTATATACTAAATGAATCAGTCTACCCTGTGGAGTGCCAACAAAAGCACAGATACACATTCGCTCTTATCATTAATTGAGATTAGAGGTTTTAAATCACAAGCTTTCTGTCGCTTGGAAATCTTGCAATTTTCTTTTCATTGCTATTAATCAGAACTAAACGCTAATGGGCTTTCAACATTGCGATTTCTTGATAAATCGATATTTCTGAACATATCATATGATGTTGTTACAGTTAGAATCTTGGGTGTCTGCAAAAATATGACCAGCAAATAAAGAAATGTCATGCCTTCAAGCTTAGTGGCACATAGGAATGATCTGACATCATTTCAGACATAGTTAGTATTTACTTAGTACATTTATTACTTACATTTATTGGTGAAGGCTTTCCACCAAAAGGAGAGTCGGCGACAGCTCTCAGACTTCTGACAAAATTTGGTAACAAAAGAAAGGTTTCAAAGTTCTAATAGAATAAATTGTGTCATCCTGTACTATAATGGAATTTGCTAAGTGGAGGCTGTTCAACATTTCCAGCATTGCTCAGTAGTTTTGCTGCAAATCATGAGACTCGTGAAACATTTTTCAGAAAAAAATATTTCTGCACTACAGTGGAATGCACATTATAAATTGGGACATGCTGACTATTGTAAGTTTTATCATAAAGCAATCATCACATGCGACTTGGCAAAATATGCTAGGATTAGAGTCGTCACCATCAATCATATGCATTTCCTAGTTGGTATACCCAAATAAGGTACACTGGTAACTGCACATTAAAGATGTTTTGGGAATGGTGGTGGTGGTTTAGTTGAAGGAGTTTACTGCCACAAGAGTCATGCTTGGCTATGCTGCACCAAGAATATGGTGCCTAAACAAACAGATGGTAGCATATAAAATTTTTTGACCGAGTGAAACACAATCTTGTTTTAAGTTGACCATTCATCTATAAATTTGTTTATGTAGTCATGAACAAACACTTAGTTCGAATTTGGCATGAATGTTCCTCAAAGCCATTAAAAACAACATATGTGTAAAGATTTGTTTTTCTTCTGTTTCCAGACAGTGGCCATTTTAATGGTTCCATTTCATGTTATGCTCAGTTTTTTTTCAACCACTTTAGCCAAATGGTTTAAGCTATAAAATTTGAAGTTGCTCCACAACGTTGTTCCAGTGTAACCATTTTTTTAGATATTTTGTTAGAATAATAATCAGGAATTTTTCTGCTGTTTCTGTGCATTAGTAAAGGGTACATAACTTTGTGTCCTCGGACACATTTTTCTTCTAATATGCCACCTTCCAATGTCGTTAGAGATTGATAAATGATTGCATTAAATTAGCTCAACACAAACAAGAGATTCGAACCATTAGTCCGAAATATCACAGCATGAAAACATTCAAGGCTTGACTTGTGTCTTGTCTTCATCGCATTGTGCACAATTATTTTTACATCACACTTTGAAATATGTTAAGAATTAGTTAGAAATAAACTGAAAAATGTAATATTAATTTTTGCTTAGTTGCACGAGATTTATTAAAACATTCATATTGATTATTCACTACCTAGCTATTTTGTTGCATATGGTTATATAAAGGGAAATGATAATGCATTTTCAACTAGATCAGTGTTTCTCAACTTTTTTGTGCCATGCACCACCTAATAAGCCTTTCTAAAATTTTCATGCCCCCTATGTAACATACACAATTTTTAATATTCAAAAATTGAATTGTTCTCTGAAGAAACTTAACTGATAGATTTTTGGGAGAAATCACTAGGATATTGTTGAGAAACACAGTAAGTTAATTTTCAAAACATATAATGGAGAGCTAAAATTCATGTACGAAATATTTTTTGTAATTTTACCTGTTTTTTTTAAAAACATTGTGGGGATTAAAATTTTTTTTTGTTAGATATTTTTGAAAATTATTCAGCAAGTAGATCATAAAGGGAAATGTGCCATTTTAATCTGGCAATTTATATATACTAGTTAAATCACAGTAGATGGTTTCCTTTTAAACTCTAGACGAGTCCAATTTTGAATTGCCCTCCAATGGGGCATGTGCCCGTTGGGAAACACTGAACTAGATATTTCAAGTTACGTTTTTTACCCCAAATGCTGTGATCTTAAAATTTAATGTATAAAAATGGGCACTTTATATAAATTTGAATTTCATGATAAAATGTCTCAAGATCTAATAATTTCCACATTGATACATCACAATACAAATATTTAATAAGAAAGTAATTCTAAAGTTTAAATAGTAACTTTTGTTCAAAAAAGGACAAGATTCCTTCCACTTTTCCTCTAGATAGGCTTGTCGAACTTTATGTATGGATATTTAAAATGCATTGAAAAGAGGTGTAATTAGTTTATTTAATTTTTTTTTTTTACTGTTTTGTTTCAAATTACTTTTAAATTAAATTTTTTTTATATGCGATATATTGAAACCAACTCTCTTGAAGTTAACTAAATGTTTTGTCATTTCATTATTTGCATTTTCAAATAGCGTAAAAATCTTTTTTATGCTGTAATATTTTCAGGAGTTATTAAGGGGGAAAAAATTTCTTAATTTTTAATTAATTAAAACAAAATTGACTGCTGTGTTTTAGAAGACATTCCGTATAATTACAGAAACTTAAACTACAAGTAAATAAAGGAAGATGATTAATTTACAATTATTTTACAATTTCCCTTCTAATGAGTTATATTTACATCTCCTTCAAAATATCAATATTAGACAATTGAGTGGTCAGTTAATCAAAATAAACCAATTAAAATAGTATTTGGAAGTACAGAAATTTTATTAATATGGCTGTATTTCTCATTTATAGCTTTTTGTTAACTTCTGTGGTATATTCCATGCAATGTCCCAAGTAAAAACTTAAAAGAATAATAAAATCTGTCAAATGAAACTTTCAAAGATTTCATAATGAATGGAAAAGTTTGCAGTGTGAAAAAGTAACAATTTATTTTAATAACACAAGTTTCACACCAAGATGTACAATTTATTTGAACTTCAAAATACATTTGTTCAGGGATAGTTAAAATTTGAATAATAAAATATATGGGGAAATAGTTTAGCATGGAACTCTGCACTCACTTTGGGGTAACTTCTGACAAAAGGGAAAAATCATCATACAACTTCTATCTTATATGCAACAAATTTGAGCTTGTATGTACAGTTTACTGTGCATTTGATAACTTCTCGTAACATTTAAATCATTCCATTTTCATATTATGGCATGACAATAGACTCAAATCATCAAAGAAACAATTGGCCACATGAATATCATTCCCGATAAGGCAATAAGTACATAATATTTTAAAAAATGGATATTTGGAAATGCAATTACAAATTTTTTAGCATACTGATTTCAATTAAAGGGGAAAAAATCATGGAAAATACTTTTAGAAACAGATTTGGAACAATTTTTTTGCAATGTGAGCAAAAATGGCTAAAAGAAGTTCTCGGAGTTATCTAAAAAATATTCACTTATTGCTGAATTATACAATGACTTTAAAAAAATGCTAAAAATATCACTATAAATAATTTTTTTCTTAATATATTCCCCTTCTTAATAGTTTACCCTTTTTACAAAATTAGAAGAGATGGATTCTGAAATCGGGGATTTTCCTTTTTCTTTCAGTAATAGAGTAATTTAATGATTTATTACACAAAAAACAAAAGAACAGAAATCAAAACACCTCACTTCTAAAAATTTGAAACAAACTAAGGCTGCAACAAATTTTATTATATTACAAAAACAGCAACACAGATAAAATTTCGTATATATTGATCAAATAATAAACAAAAATATAATTTATAAAGAACGTCAAATGAATAAGCTTTGCTTAATCTAATAAGTAAAAAATATATTTTGAGTCTTCATATTGTTGTCTATCAGTACATTTGAGCAATGTATGAAAAATGCAGCCAGCACTAAGAACCCTAAGACTATTTTAAAATTTACATATGCATCCTAGCACTGACAAAACAACATCATTAAAATAAAAAAGAAAGAAATAGAAATGCCATTATAATCCCATACTTTTGAAAATCCAAAAAGTTCACCCCAACATGCACAGAACTGAAAAATAAGTAATAATAATAAAAATAACTGATAAATAACTCAATAGCTCTACTGATGGATATATTATTAATATATAAAAATAAACATATAATAATGAAATCTGACCAATTTACTCTAACATCTTCATCACTCAACAAAATAAAATATTAAAATCAGCAAACAACAAAAATCTAAAAGATACCATTCCTTGACAGACACAAAACCAAAAAGGGAGTTAGTTACTTTAAAAGCAAACACTGTAATGCAGAGGAATTTATCCTTCATTTTTTTCTGAAAGACTGAGTGAATACAAAACTCTTATTTTAATATATATAAATACATATATATATTGGGTATGCTACATACATAACTTTAAGTGATATATCTTTCTATAAATGATTTTTTTTGGCATCCAAGCTCATAATCAATAATTATCAAATCTTACTAATTTGCAATAAATATACACAAAAAAATCATAATTAGGTAACATATTTCTCACAATAAATATATTTTTTAAAGAATAATATTTTTAAAAAAAATTAACAAAGGAATGTATATATATGTGAGTGTTTGACATCTTGAACAGAGAACAGGAATGTGCATTAAGTAAATTACAATTGGATATGAATTGTATCTTTTTAACAAAAAAACTCTAACATCCTCTATTGATGGGAAAATAAATTTTTTTTAGAGTAGTAAATATTTCTCAAATTGCTAAATTTGACTTCAATATTCCATAAAGAGTGTCTGCTTTGAGATTGATATTGCTTAAATGTCATATTATTCATCACCTTTTTTTTTAAAAAACATTTATTAAAATTTGAAAATAAACAAATTCGGTCCAAATGTTCAATCATGAAAACAAGAAATTTTCTTAACCCTTCCTTTGCACTTGAATGTGAAATCACTCAACAAATGTCAACATGTTCAAATGAAAAACAGTAAAATACCACAAAAACATGCTGATCATACATTATGGTACACAAAGTGATAAAATTGAAACTTTCATATGAACATTAATAAATATTTTTCACAACTATATGTTAACAAGTTTTAATGATGAATACACCACTGGAATACATATATAAAAGCATTTCCATTATATATTTTCACAATTTCCACATTTTAGAAAAATGCAACAAAAAATTTTTAAGATATATATATACAAGGAGGTTAAATATTCAACGTTTCTTCTAAAAAAACTATTACTACATCTCTGGCAGATTTAAAACGTGTAGCATTCGTTTTCATGTAAATTAAAAGAATAAAGTTGTAGCATTGCATTCAATCCCCCCCCCAAAAAAAGTAATTAAATAATGCATAAAGCTTGAACAAAAATCCTTAATAATCCAATCACTAAGATCTATAGAATAACCAAGCTTGATTTAATTCAAGGCTCCTTTAATTATGGGTTTAAACCCAAAAGGGTTTATGCACATGGATTTTAGGGTATCTTTGTCTATGTTAATCAGCAAGAATAATTCAGAAAATCATCTTGAATTGAAATATTTACTTGAAAATTATACAAATAAACATACCTAATAAAACTTATTTTTAATTTTATCCCCAATTTAAATATCATAACTTACTACTCGACACTAAGACGAAATTCTCCCCGATACATAAAAAATGTTGAAGCAATTTTAATTGAAAGCTAAAACTAACAGAAATTCTTGATAAGTCATTTCATTTATCACTTTTGGGAGGCTAAAAATATATACACAGCACCTGAAAAAAAGAAAATGATCTGCAAATTCTTAAAATTGATATAAATATCTTTTAGTTTCAACATGCATGAAATTTTATAACAAGTTGAATAAAAATAAGATTTTTTTTTATATTTATGTACCAAGATATGTGTATATATATATTTATTTGACCTGAGCTTACATTAACCCAGATAATTAAGATTAATTATAAAAATAATTGCAAACCCTCAAATAATTTTATAAAATTAATATGATCATAAAAAAATTATTTTTAGAATGCTATACACTTTAAATCTAAAAAAAAATCTTTAATTAAAGAATTCTTGCTGACTATCCTGTATGCAAAATTTGATAAATCAATATTATAGGACAGGCAAGATACAACATGTAATAATACAGAAAGTTCATCTTTTTTCCCCCACAAACAGTGCATAAAGTATTGTACTCGCTTAACATAGTAGGTACATGAATTTTATTTTCATTGAACATAAAATAACAAACTGTCTAGTACTTGAGATTGAATGCCATTCTTTACAACACTTAAAAAGCACACACTGCCTTATTTTTCATCCTATTTTATGAAACCTTAGAGCTAAAATTTAACAAAAAATTAAGGTAAAAGGGTATGCATATTTTATAGTAACTGTGTAACAGTAAACATTTCAATGACACAAATCAAATGTATAAACACTTTCTTTTTATCCCTACTCAAAAGTAGGTTGAGTATTAAAACTCTACTTTACAGTTAGCATTAAGCAAAAAAATGAAGTGATCAAACCAGCCTAAATTGTTATGAAGATATGAAAAGTGAGTAAATATGTTTGGAAGAGAAATATTTAAAAAATAGCCTCTGCTGAGATATCTGATGTCCACTCGTTGTTAAGTTATATTACAAGAATAAAAATGTCATGAATATTAAGAGTAAAACTACAATAAAAATTACTTTGAAATAAAAGTAGACAAGTATATTAACTTTAGCTAAAGTTCCCATTGAAAACCACACAAAAATTTTTACTTTGACTGTATGACCAGAGGTATGCATTAGATTTGTTAATAACAACAGCATTAAAAGGGACAGAATTGTTCCCACAAGTTCAGAAAATAGCTCAAAATGCAAGTGGTACCTTGTATCCCTCCTCCAAGGCAAGATATGCACTGCACCTAAGAACAGTATTCATCGCAACTTATCCTTAAGGAAATCTTAACCCTATGTTAAGCACAGCGATTATAAGCCTCATATTAATTGTGGTAATCTCTCAGATCGCATGCTCTTTCTTTTTATCACACAACTTAATCTTTAATTTTTATCATTAAATACCTGAAGATTTAATTGTTGAATAAAATTTGCATTTCTACACCCAAAATTTATTTAAAATTGTTCTCATTACATCAATTGTTCTTTGTAGCCCCCCCCATAAATTTCCGAGGGGGGGGGGAACACTAGAATTAGTCGTGCCAATTGTAGACAATCATTCACAATTTCTAAAGAAAATTCCCTCATCACATCTAATCCATTTTGTCTTAAACAATTGTAACAGTATAAAATTTAAGAAATCTTACAACTTTCAGCAGTGACATGAAAAATCGAAATAGTGAATTCAGTCCTTAGGGATTGGTCGATCCTGAAAAGTCTAAAGGCAGAGGTCAATCCAGTTTTTTTTTTTTTTTTGGGGGGGGGGGGCAATTTTGTGAGGAAAAAAATTTATCATGTAAAACCTTCGATTTTAGCAGTCATATTTCTATATTTTACATTTAATATCAAAAGTATTTCATTGAACCAAATCTATGCAGTAATTTGATACAATACTGAAAAAAAAAAAAAATAGTCGTATATATATTTTGTGCAATGCCTCGTTCAAAAACTTTTTAAAAAGAAGTCAGACTAAAAAAACTGATAGTGGTTTATTGTTAAAAAAGTATGTTAAAACATTGGAACTTTCTGTTAACAAAATAATTAATTATACAGAAATGCATCTTCACTTTTAAAATCGATTTGATATAGAAAAATAAGGATACATATTTTCGAGAATCGTTGTTTGGCCGTGGAAAAATTTTAAAAAGGGATAATTTTTATAAAATAAAATTTTGTAAAAAGCCCATTTTTATGAATTTGAATTTTGTGAAGGGGCCATTTTTATGAATTTCTTGAAGGGGCCGTTTTTATGAAGGGAAATTTTGTGATGGGGCGGAGAAACGGCCCCAATTTTCGCCTGGATTGACCCATGAAGGGTATCTAAAAAGGAATGAAATGAAAGCCAACCATTCCAAGGACGAACATGAAATATATCCAAGCGATCCGAGAGACCAGCCTTGCCTAACAGAGGGTTAACAATCTTGAAGATGTAGCAGCATTGAACAGAAGAGAAATCATTAATCCCTAAATAAAAAACTTTAATGAAAGGAATTTCTGCAGAAAACTTTTATCATTTATTCATAACATTAAAATAATTCAGTCAAAACATAAAACATTTTACATCATCACAAAAGGAAGCATGTAAGGAAATGCAAATCTAGTCCAATTAATTAAATGTAAATTTTAAAGTATTTTTCGCAATTCCTGTATCACTCTTTCATTGGCCAAGTGTGGTCACAGTTCGATATAACCATGAGCATTGATATAATCTCTAACAAGTGTCAAGCAATAACAACTATATTAACTTCTCAGCAATCAGCAACCACTGCAATCTATAAACCAATCTAGCATCCAGAGACAGTACCATGGATGGGAGTCCTGCGTGTGTGTATATATACAGAATATATATATGTATATATATATACACTAATTATAGTTCACCACATTTTTAGATGGCAAGCTACTTATTGCAAACACATTAAGGGGACACACAGTGTAGATGAATGATGAAATATGTAGATCATACATGATTGCTTATGATCAGATATACAAATCACGATGAAAAATATCAGTCAACAGCTAACAGGCAAACCCACAATTATTACAAAACAAGTAAGCAAAGCACTGCTTCCCTGTAAGTAGCTCAGAATATGACCAAAGCAATCACATGGAAGAACATTAGAACTCTAAAAAGACCTACCAGCCAAATTTAAAACAGCAGTTTTACAAATATATTGCTGAAGTTCAGTAAAATGGGTATGTATGGAGACATTTACAAGTATTTGATGACTAAAAAATGATTGTAGGGTTTGAATCGATTCTTTACCATGCACAAGTGATAGATACTGTAAATTTAAGAAATGCACTTTTCTAAATATATATATAAGCTACTTAAAATAATAAAAAACCACTTTCTTTAGAGAATTTTAAAAAATAATTTAATAATTTTCTTTAAAAACTTGCTGAAATGCTCTGGTAATAGAAAAAAGTCTAAATTATAAACAATGGTACAGGAAAATTAGTTGAATGATCTAGCTTTAAGGTATTGAATTAAAATTCTTTATTTAAAATTGTCAAATATGACAGTGAGATCTTGAGTAATGCATATTTGAAACCAATTTTTACTATCTAAACACACAGCACATATTTAACAAAAATATTTTTCTTGCAAGGCCCAGAATGAGAGCGTATATTAGTGAAAGATTTGGTCATAACCATAAGCATCTTGAAAGCACCGTAAAATTACAATTCAGAAGATACTTCCTGTAATATGAAATAACAATTTTATTCAAGTTGCAGTTTAGAATTTCCCAGTATATTGAATTTCCAGTAATACTACAGAGCAAAATAAAAATAATATCATGCAACAACAAAATATAAATAAAAAGAAAGACAAGCTCTTTGTGCAAACAAATGGAAGACAATAACAAAAATAAATGGACACTATGATAATAACAGTACAAGTAAACTATCATGAAATATAAGTTGAATAATATCTCTGATCTAATAATTCATTACTTAAGTAAACTGAAATCTTTTATAACTAAAAGAATAAAATATAAGCTACATATACTTAAAAAAATAAAACTTGAAAAATAGGAATACCTTTATAAAGAATAAAAAAAAAAGCATCCTATACAGATCACAAAATTGAGTGTATTATCAGAAAACACTATAAATGTCTAATATATATTTATATATATATAGAAGCTTCTAGAAAACATTTCCAAGACTAAACACATATTTATATAGATACAGAACAAAGTGTGCGGTTATGTTAAATCAAACTATAATAAATTCTACACAAGTTTTCAATAACTGGACAAGAATAACCAGTTGCCTATTATCCAAACTTCTAAATACAAACTTCACATGAAAGAATAAAATATTTATACTTTAATACTATTTCACATTGTCGAATAAAGTGAGCAGATATTTATTCTACATTTCAGAATTTAAGTAGTGTGATTACCAGCTGCTCATTCACAGAAATAAAGAGCGGAAGAGAAATCGGTGGGCACAGACGAGAAAGAAAAATACACAAAACAAGAATGTCACATATTATCAGTTTTTTGACATGCACAAGTTCTCCAAACCCATATTTCTTTATAACTAATTTGTACGTTATACAGATTTTTATTTGGACTGTAATAGGTCTTAATCTGTTAGAGGTTTACCTTCCAAGAAAGAATGACCACAGTTCTAAACTTAGGAATAGATACGAATAGCTTGAAGAGCTTGCTGCCGACATATGGGACATTCTGGCTCCGTCTTCTCACAGATGCGATTGGCACATTCCATGCAAAACATATTGTGACCACATGGTACCAGTGCAGCAACTACTTCGCTTTCAAAACAAACAGCACAGTCTCGCTTTGGTCTCTTCCTTAGAGGTGAAATAGATTCTGTTGGAGTAGAAGCAGAATTAGTAGAGGTTCCACTGCAAGAAGTAACAGTAAAGCAATCGGCAATAGTTGAAACCGTGCTTACAGCAGTGATAGGAGGGAAATTCGCCAGAGTGTCCACCAGAGGGTCACTGTGGATCCGCCTTGCAGGTGGATGATCTAAAAGAAGAGGATCTGAGATTCCGGAATCAGCACTCCCCAAACTGTTGCTGCGACGAGGTGCAGTACCCGATGGAGTGGTAGATGTTGTAGTCGTACCAAAGAGTGGGGAGACAGTGCTTCGCACAGGACCAAAATCAGACCAGACACTACTGGTGCTTGGAAAAACCGCTTGTTCGAAAGTCGGTGAATCACCCAGTCCTTCATCGACATCGTATAGACCAAACCCATTTGAGAACCCAGTAAAGCCTGGAGGACAGGAATAAATGTCTGTAATTTTTGGAGAGCCACCATCTGTAGGAATGGTATGAGTGGGAAAAGTAAATATATCTTGAGAGCGAGATGTTAAAATATTATTGCTTTCACGAGATATTGATGGACTTGCATGACCAAACTCAGATTTGTATATACTATTAACATAATTTGTAGTTGCCACGGTAGCTGCAGTAAAAACTCTATCAATACCATTAACATGAAAGTCATCATCTTCAGTGGTGGAATTATTACCAGAACTCCCACTTGAAGTTGAAGAATCAGGCAAGCCCCCAGTTCTCATAGCAATGTGTGCCTCAATTTCCTTACGAGCTGTTTCTACATTTTCAGGAAGCCCCGTTACTTCAAAAACTGGTTCTTTTTCTCTGCTTGGGGTTACAATGTAAGTATTGGTTTGTTGCTGAATCCTTTTAATGGTGGCCCCTTTGGGTCCAACAACAAGACCTACAACTCTATATGGTACCCTCACTTGAATGGTGGTCTGACCAGGAATGCTGGAATTTGGACCAGGTGCTAAAGAGCCATTCATGTTATTTTTACGTTGAGCTCTGATCTGGCTAAAATGTTCGGCAGCAGATAAAATTTCCCTCTTAGCTGCACTAACATCTTCTTTACGACCAGTTACAACAAAAACTGGCTCTTCGCCACGGACAGGTGTTTTGATATAAGTATTAGTTTTGGCTCTAAGAGCTTTGATTTTGCAACCTGAAAGGGAAAAAAAATATTATTTAGAAAAGAAATTTTAAAATAAATAAATTACAAATTTAATTATAGGTTTCATAGTATTATGAACCTTATACATGAGCTTTAAGTCTACGAATAAATGAAATATTGTTTCATTTTTAACAAGCAGGATGAAATTTTTTCATGTAAAACTTGTTTAAATTTTATTTATTTATATAAAATAATATTACATAGATTTATAGCTATATATTCTACATCATGTTAAAACTTAGTAACACAACACAAATATCAAATCAATTAATAATTTCACTTGGAAAAATATAAATCACAGATTTTTAATAAACATACCATCCACTTTTGATTGTATATAAAATTGATTTCAGAATAAACTAAGGATTACACATCAGGATAAATCAGTGATTATATCTCATGTTTAATAACCTTTTCCAATGATTTCACTTAAGTGTTTCCTAGTAAAGATGCTGTACAAATAAACCATTGGACTTCATTTTCACCTCCCACTCATTAACTAATTTTTCTGCCCCTAAATCATCCAGTCAATAGTTTTAGACCTTTGTCATATATCAACATTCTGAGTGAATATGGATTTATTGTTAATGAGGGAAGATGAGAATAGGTGATCCTGCATCAGGCAAATGGGACTACACATTTTATCTTTCAATGATGTAATAAAAGAGAGAGAGAGAAAACTTTTTTTTCCCAATTCTCCATCAGAATCTCCATTTAAAAAAGGGTAGTTCAAGTTGTCATTCTTTTGTAATCTACAGGGTAAATTAAATGCATGAACATTTGAAATGATATTTTCTTCATTAAGAACCAAAATGCGATTTTCATTTAAATAATGAATGCGAGTAATTTTGTTGGCAAGATTTTATGCATTCTTTGGTTCAATATCAAAACTGAATTTTGAACTAGCAACCTTTGTTTTTAAGTAAAAAGTGTGCAATAATTGGATGATTTCGTTTTAATAAAGTTCAGTGAAACATCAAAAAATGAGATTACCTAACAAAAGACTGCAGAGTAACATGGAGGGATTACAGAAAATAAGGAATTTTAAGGTCAAAGTTTCTGTAAATTACTTTTTAATTGGTGTTATTTACATCTCAATATTTGAAAACCAAGAGATTAAATGAATTTTTTAAAGCTATTTTTATCTTAAATATTGTATTTACTTAAATTACACTAATATACATTTTAAAGTTTTATTTCTCTTTTTGATTTGCAAACAAGATATTTTAAACTGTATATTGACATTTTTATAATGAACTTATCAAAACATTATTTAATTTTCAAAGTGGAATTAAGAAAAAATAGTTACATTTCAAATATATGAAAATACTAATGTTTACAGGTAGATTTGCATTTAATAACTGCGATTTTATTTAGTGTAAGTAGATTTAAGCAAATCAGTAAATATCCATTATCTTGAATGATTTTGCAAAAAGAAAGTTTTTAACAAAAGTATTTTTTAAATGTTTAAATATTAAACATGCATTTTATTAATAATTATCATTAAATGTTAAAAATTTAGAAAAAACATAAGCAATTATAATTTAAAGACAAAGAAGAATTATATATTATAATTCCATATTATTAATCCATAAAAAGAAAAATTGCAATTCATTTGAGGGGGATAGGAGTGTTTTGACAAACAGTAAAAAATATGTTTGAAATTCATCAGTATTTTTTATATTCTTTAGGTTTTAAGAGATTTCCCATATTCAATAAGAGAGCAGTACGTGATTATAAAAGTAAATGACATGTCTAAAGATTATTCCATTCATAAACCATCTTCAAGCAAAGGATATCATAAATGCAACAATATAAAGCATACAACAATTAATGACAAAATAACTATTTCCTTTTTAAATATATTAATATGCAAAAATTATGATATTCAGAACTACGTTTCTATTAAGAATTTTTCATACAAAGGCATAAAATATTTCGCAAAAATGCTGAATTTTGTTAGAAATAATACCGTTTTTTTCCCACTGAATATTATATACATACATTGCATATATAAAAGAATTATTTCAATGACAATACACTCAACACAATGCATGAAGATTTTTACACATGCATAACTGAAGAACTGTGCATAGAAAAAACACTGATTTCATAATAATTCCAGCTCTTTACTTTTATCCAATACAACCCAGTAGTTTCACATTAATGGATGTATATATCTTATGAAAAAATGTAGGTACGTCTATCTTTCATGAGATATTAAGTACAAGTTTTATGCAGTATTTTAAAATTGAGGTAAATAACAATTATGCATTATAGTATATAAAAAACTTAGGCTATAAAGGGTTATATAATTTTACTCAATTAAATATTCTACTAAAGAGAAATCACAATATAATATTTTTATTTAAACAAATAATGCAAAAAGTAACCACCAATAAATATTCAGATAATTTCAGTCAGAATAGAAAAGAATTCCGTTGGAATCTTTGAAGAAAGCAAACAAAGAAACGAAATCAGAGCTAAAATCGAAAGGGAGAAAGAAACTAAAAGTGAAATCATTTCAAGCAGTATGCAAAGGCTGTATTTATAAATGAAATGTTCTTTAATAAAAATGGAAATGTTCTTTAAGATGACGATTATTCATGGAGTAGAATTATTCTTTGTTCTAAAAAACGTTTATATTTAATTAATTCGTAAAAAAAATATTAACGGAAAACGAAACAGCCATCTTAAATTACTGAACTGTCAACTATCTAAAGCATTTTCTTTGTTTAAAAATCTATGGCTTCCAAGAAATTGCAACAATGGGCTATTAACGCATACGCATTCATAGAATACATGATTTTCACAAAAATGAAGAAAAATAATATTAATGGAATGAACAAAATTATTCAGATTAATTTAACATTTTCCTTAATCCGCTTATTATGCATACAAGTTGCTTTATACTACGATAAAGTGATATTTTTTAAATTAAAGAACACAATTTTTACATAAGATAAGCAAGTGATTGTCTTGAGACAATGAAGCATTTTCCAACTTATTATGTTTAAATCTCATTTCTAAATAGTACTTCTTAAATGATCGTACTTTTTTTTCTTTATTATTAATTAATCTGGGAAAACACCGAATGCAGCATCTGTGAAAGCCATCGCGCGAAAATTCTCTACGCATTTAGCTAAGAACCGAGGAGGAAGCTAAGCATCCGGTATTCAATATCACTAGCAAATGTTACTCACCCTGTCTTCCAACTATTTCAGCAACATGCTCCGAACTGGGTACTGGTACACATTCCGTGGTATTTTGGCTTTTTTTACTTCTCGATTCGGATTCATAACCTCCTGAACTGTAGCCCGATTCGCTCTCATTGCCTAACGTGAAAAGAGAGAGTTCCATAGCTAACTGGAGAGCTCGTTGATCTTCGAGAACATTGCTACCGGTATGTTGTTCCATTTCAGTAAAAATACTAGCTGGCATTGCAAGAATCTAAATGTCTATTAAGAATAATGATTGAATCTCCGTATAAAAAATAAGCTACGGCAGTGAGAGGACTTCATACACGACTAGAAGCTCCCGCTCAAAGACTATTCTCACTACTTTGTACAACGTTCAAATATCATCCAGCCAAAACTACTCTCCGAGACAAGATCCTGACGTCACTGAAGGGTTTGGCGCCACTGCAGTGATAGACTATAGGAAGGCGGGGAACTAAATTTAAATCTGATTCGTCCGGGACCCCGAAAATAGGAGGAGCTAAAATTTAATTGACATCTGGTTCCAGAGTTTCTTTGTGTGGAGAGTTGTCTGAACAACATCCGCGTCTGCGCGGCTCGAGCGTTAGCATCCCTTGAAATTTTCTCCTTTTTGGTTTTGATCTTGAAATGCGCAGCGCAAAGTGACCTTGAATTCTGGAATGAACGAAGCTGGGATGTGAATGCTCTCTCCTATCTTTCTCTCCTTTTCTCCGACTTTTTTTCTCTTCAATCCATTCGCATTTTCGCTCGATTTTTTTCTTTCAG
>BGPR01026611.1:0-21389 GCA_013235015.1 Araneus ventricosus | reverse complement strand
CTGAAAGAAAAAAATCGAGCGAAAATGCGAATGGATTGAAGAGAAAAAAAGTCGGAGAAAAGGAGAGAAAGATAGGAGAGAGCATTCACATCCCAGCTTCGTTCATTCCAGAATTCAAGGTCACTTTGCGCTGCGCATTTCAAGATCAAAACCAAAAAGGAGAAAATTTCAAGGGATGCTAACGCTCGAGCCGCGCAGACGCGGATGTTGTTCAGACAACTCTCCACACAAAGAAACTCTGGAACCAGATGTCAATTAAATTTTAGCTCCTCCTATTTTCGGGGTCCCGGACGAATCAGATTTAAATTTAGTTCCCCGCCTTCCTATAGTCTATCACTGCAGTGGCGCCAAACCCTTCAGTGACGTCAGGATCTTGTCTCGGAGAGTAGTTTTGGCTGGATGATATTTGAACGTTGTACAAAGTAGTGAGAATAGTCTTTGAGCGGGAGCTTCTAGTCGTGTATGAAGTCCTCTCACTGCCGTAGCTTATTTTTTATACGGAGATTCAATCATTATTCTTAATAGACATTTAGATTCTTGCAATGCCAGCTAGTATTTTTACTGAAATGGAACAACATACCGGTAGCAATGTTCTCGAAGATCAACGAGCTCTCCAGTTAGCTATGGAACTCTCTCTTTTCACGTTAGGCAATGAGAGCGAATCGGGCTACAGTTCAGGAGGTTATGAATCCGAATCGAGAAGTAAAAAAAGCCAAAATACCACGGAATGTGTACCAGTACCCAGTTCGGAGCATGTTGCTGAAATAGTTGGAAGACAGGGTGAGTAACATTTGCTAGTGATATTGAATACCGGATGCTTAGCTTCCTCCTCGGTTCTTAGCTAAATGCGTAGAGAATTTTCGCGCGATGGCTTTCACAGATGCTGCATTCGGTGTTTTCCCAGATTAATTAATAATAAAGAAAAAAAAGTACGATCATTTAAGAAGTACTATTTAGAAATGAGATTTAAACATAATAAGTTGGAAAATGCTTCATTGTCTCAAGACAATCACTTGCTTATCTTATGTAAAAATTGTGTTCTTTAATTTAAAAAATATCACTTTATCGTAGTATAAAGCAACTTGTATGCATAATAAGCGGATTAAGGAAAATGTTAAATTAATCTGAATAATTTTGTTCATTCCATTAATATTATTTTTCTTCATTTTTGTGAAAATCATGTATTCTATGAATGCGTATGCGTTAATAGCCCATTGTTGCAATTTCTTGGAAGCCATAGATTTTTAAACAAAGAAAATGCTTTAGATAGTTGACAGTTCAGTAATTTAAGATGGCTGTTTCGTTTTCCGTTAATATTTTTTTTACGAATTAATTAAATATAAACGTTTTTTAGAACAAAGAATAATTCTACTCCATGAATAATCGTCATCTTAAAGAACATTTCCATTTTTATTAAAGAACATTTCATTTATAAATACAGCCTTTGCATACTGCTTGAAATGATTTCACTTTTAGTTTCTTTCTCCCTTTCGATTTTAGCTCTGATTTCGTTTCTTTGTTTGCTTTCTTCAAAGATTCCAACGGAATTCTTTTCTATTCTGACTGAAATTATCTGAATATTTATTGGTGGTTACTTTTTGCATTATTTGTTTAAATAAAAATATTATATTGTGATTTCTCTTTAGTAGAATATTTAATTGAGTAAAATTATATAACCCTTTATAGCCTAAGTTTTTTATATACTATAATGCATAATTGTTATTTACCTCAATTTTAAAATACTGCATAAAACTTGTACTTAATATCTCATGAAAGATAGACGTACCTACATTTTTTCATAAGATATATACATCCATTAATGTGAAACTACTGGGTTGTATTGGATAAAAGTAAAGAGCTGGAATTATTATGAAATCAGTGTTTTTTCTATGCACAGTTCTTCAGTTATGCATGTGTAAAAATCTTCATGCATTGTGTTGAGTGTATTGTCATTGAAATAATTCTTTTATATATGCAATGTATGTATATAATATTCAGTGGGAAAAAAACGGTATTATTTCTAACAAAATTCAGCATTTTTGCGAAATATTTTATGCCTTTGTATGAAAAATTCTTAATAGAAACGTAGTTCTGAATATCATAATTTTTGCATATTAATATATTTAAAAAGGAAATAGTTATTTTGTCATTAATTGTTGTATGCTTTATATTGTTGCATTTATGATATCCTTTGCTTGAAGATGGTTTATGAATGGAATAATCTTTAGACATGTCATTTACTTTTATAATCACGTACTGCTCTCTTATTGAATATGGGAAATCTCTTAAAACCTAAAGAATATAAAAAATACTGATGAATTTCAAACATATTTTTTACTGTTTGTCAAAACACTCCTATCCCCCTCAAATGAATTGCAATTTTTCTTTTTATGGATTAATAATATGGAATTATAATATATAATTCTTCTTTGTCTTTAAATTATAATTGCTTATGTTTTTTCTAAATTTTTAACATTTAATGATAATTATTAATAAAATGCATGTTTAATATTTAAACATTTAAAAAATACTTTTGTTAAAAACTTTCTTTTTGCAAAATCATTCAAGATAATGGATATTTACTGATTTGCTTAAATCTACTTACACTAAATAAAATCGCAGTTATTAAATGCAAATCTACCTGTAAACATTAGTATTTTCATATATTTGAAATGTAACTATTTTTTCTTAATTCCACTTTGAAAATTAAATAATGTTTTGATAAGTTCATTATAAAAATGTCAATATACAGTTTAAAATATCTTGTTTGCAAATCAAAAAGAGAAATAAAACTTTAAAATGTATATTAGTGTAATTTAAGTAAATACAATATTTAAGATAAAAATAGCTTTAAAAAATTCATTTAATCTCTTGGTTTTCAAATATTGAGATGTAAATAACACCAATTAAAAAGTAATTTACAGAAACTTTGACCTTAAAATTCCTTATTTTCTGTAATCCCTCCATGTTACTCTGCAGTCTTTTGTTAGGTAATCTCATTTTTTGATGTTTCACTGAACTTTATTAAAACGAAATCATCCAATTATTGCACACTTTTTACTTAAAAACAAAGGTTGCTAGTTCAAAATTCAGTTTTGATATTGAACCAAAGAATGCATAAAATCTTGCCAACAAAATTACTCGCATTCATTATTTAAATGAAAATCGCATTTTGGTTCTTAATGAAGAAAATATCATTTCAAATGTTCATGCATTTAATTTACCCTGTAGATTACAAAAGAATGACAACTTGAACTACCCTTTTTTAAATGGAGATTCTGATGGAGAATTGGGAAAAAAAAGTTTTCTCTCTCTCTCTTTTATTACATCATTGAAAGATAAAATGTGTAGTCCCATTTGCCTGATGCAGGATCACCTATTCTCATCTTCCCTCATTAACAATAAATCCATATTCACTCAGAATGTTGATATATGACAAAGGTCTAAAACTATTGACTGGATGATTTAGGGGCAGAAAAATTAGTTAATGAGTGGGAGGTGAAAATGAAGTCCAATGGTTTATTTGTACAGCATCTTTACTAGGAAACACTTAAGTGAAATCATTGGAAAAGGTTATTAAACATGAGATATAATCACTGATTTATCCTGATGTGTAATCCTTAGTTTATTCTGAAATCAATTTTATATACAATCAAAAGTGGATGGTATGTTTATTAAAAATCTGTGATTTATATTTTTCCAAGTGAAATTATTAATTGATTTGATATTTGTGTTGTGTTACTAAGTTTTAACATGATGTAGAATATATAGCTATAAATCTATGTAATATTATTTTATATAAATAAATAAAATTTAAACAAGTTTTACATGAAAAAATTTCATCCTGCTTGTTAAAAATGAAACAATATTTCATTTATTCGTAGACTTAAAGCTCATGTATAAGGTTCATAATACTATGAAACCTATAATTAAATTTGTAATTTATTTATTTTAAAATTTCTTTTCTAAATAATATTTTTTTTCCCTTTCAGGTTGCAAAATCAAAGCTCTTAGAGCCAAAACTAATACTTATATCAAAACACCTGTCCGTGGCGAAGAGCCAGTTTTTGTTGTAACTGGTCGTAAAGAAGATGTTAGTGCAGCTAAGAGGGAAATTTTATCTGCTGCCGAACATTTTAGCCAGATCAGAGCTCAACGTAAAAATAACATGAATGGCTCTTTAGCACCTGGTCCAAATTCCAGCATTCCTGGTCAGACCACCATTCAAGTGAGGGTACCATATAGAGTTGTAGGTCTTGTTGTTGGACCCAAAGGGGCCACCATTAAAAGGATTCAGCAACAAACCAATACTTACATTGTAACCCCAAGCAGAGAAAAAGAACCAGTTTTTGAAGTAACGGGGCTTCCTGAAAATGTAGAAACAGCTCGTAAGGAAATTGAGGCACACATTGCTATGAGAACTGGGGGCTTGCCTGATTCTTCAACTTCAAGTGGGAGTTCTGGTAATAATTCCACCACTGAAGATGATGACTTTCATGTTAATGGTATTGATAGAGTTTTTACTGCAGCTACCGTGGCAACTACAAATTATGTTAATAGTATATACAAATCTGAGTTTGGTCATGCAAGTCCATCAATATCTCGTGAAAGCAATAATATTTTAACATCTCGCTCTCAAGATATATTTACTTTTCCCACTCATACCATTCCTACAGATGGTGGCTCTCCAAAAATTACAGACATTTATTCCTGTCCTCCAGGCTTTACTGGGTTCTCAAATGGGTTTGGTCTATACGATGTCGATGAAGGACTGGGTGATTCACCGACTTTCGAACAAGCGGTTTTTCCAAGCACCAGTAGTGTCTGGTCTGATTTTGGTCCTGTGCGAAGCACTGTCTCCCCACTCTTTGGTACGACTACAACATCTACCACTCCATCGGGTACTGCACCTCGTCGCAGCAACAGTTTGGGGAGTGCTGATTCCGGAATCTCAGATCCTCTTCTTTTAGATCATCCACCTGCAAGGCGGATCCACAGTGACCCTCTGGTGGACACTCTGGCGAATTTCCCTCCTATCACTGCTGTAAGCACGGTTTCAACTATTGCCGATTGCTTTACTGTTACTTCTTGCAGTGGAACCTCTACTAATTCTGCTTCTACTCCAACAGAATCTATTTCACCTCTAAGGAAGAGACCAAAGCGAGACTGTGCTGTTTGTTTTGAAAGCGAAGTAGTTGCTGCACTGGTACCATGTGGTCACAATATGTTTTGCATGGAATGTGCCAATCGCATCTGTGAGAAGACGGAGCCAGAATGTCCCATATGTCGGCAGCAAGCTCTTCAAGCTATTCGTATCTATTCCTAAGTTTAGAACTGTGGTCATTCTTTCTTGGAAGGTAAACCTCTAACAGATTAAGACCTATTACAGTCCAAATAAAAATCTGTATAACGTACAAATTAGTTATAAAGAAATATGGGTTTGGAGAACTTGTGCATGTCAAAAAACTGATAATATGTGACATTCTTGTTTTGTGTATTTTTCTTTCTCGTCTGTGCCCACCGATTTCTCTTCCGCTCTTTATTTCTGTGAATGAGCAGCTGGTAATCACACTACTTAAATTCTGAAATGTAGAATAAATATCTGCTCACTTTATTCGACAATGTGAAATAGTATTAAAGTATAAATATTTTATTCTTTCATGTGAAGTTTGTATTTAGAAGTTTGGATAATAGGCAACTGGTTATTCTTGTCCAGTTATTGAAAACTTGTGTAGAATTTATTATAGTTTGATTTAACATAACCGCACACTTTGTTCTGTATCTATATAAATATGTGTTTAGTCTTGGAAA
The DNA here is from genome assembly GCA_013235015.1 of Araneus ventricosus. NCBI lineage: Eukaryota > Metazoa > Arthropoda > Arachnida > Araneae > Araneidae > Araneus > Araneus ventricosus. Next base: position 15,578 of record BGPR01026611.1, on the reverse strand, counting down.
TGTTTTCTAGAAGCTTCTATATATATATAAATATATATTAGACATTTATAGTGTTTTCTGATAATACACTCAATTTTGTGATCTGTATAGGATGCTTTTTTTTTTATTCTTTATAAAGGTATTCCTATTTTTCAAGTTTTATTTTTTTAAGTATATGTAGCTTATATTTTATTCTTTTAGTTATAAAAGATTTCAGTTTACTTAAGTAATGAATTATTAGATCAGAGATATTATTCAACTTATATTTCATGATAGTTTACTTGTACTGTTATTATCATAGTGTCCATTTATTTTTGTTATTGTCTTCCATTTGTTTGCACAAAGAGCTTGTCTTTCTTTTTATTTATATTTTGTTGTTGCATGATATTATTTTTATTTTGCTCTGTAGTATTACTGGAAATTCAATATACTGGGAAATTCTAAACTGCAACTTGAATAAAATTGTTATTTCATATTACAGGAAGTATCTTCTGAATTGTAATTTTACGGTGCTTTCAAGATGCTTATGGTTATGACCAAATCTTTCACTAATATACGCTCTCATTCTGGGCCTTGCAAGAAAAATATTTTTGTTAAATATGTGCTGTGTGTTTAGATAGTAAAAATTGGTTTCAAATATGCATTACTCAAGATCTCACTGTCATATTTGACAATTTTAAATAAAGAATTTTAATTCAATACCTTAAAGCTAGATCATTCAACTAATTTTCCTGTACCATTGTTTATAATTTAGACTTTTTTCTATTACCAGAGCATTTCAGCAAGTTTTTAAAGAAAATTATTAAATTATTTTTTAAAATTCTCTAAAGAAAGTGGTTTTTTATTATTTTAAGTAGCTTATATATATATTTAGAAAAGTGCATTTCTTAAATTTACAGTATCTATCACTTGTGCATGGTAAAGAATCGATTCAAACCCTACAATCATTTTTTAGTCATCAAATACTTGTAAATGTCTCCATACATACCCATTTTACTGAACTTCAGCAATATATTTGTAAAACTGCTGTTTTAAATTTGGCTGGTAGGTCTTTTTAGAGTTCTAATGTTCTTCCATGTGATTGCTTTGGTCATATTCTGAGCTACTTACAGGGAAGCAGTGCTTTGCTTACTTGTTTTGTAATAATTGTGGGTTTGCCTGTTAGCTGTTGACTGATATTTTTCATCGTGATTTGTATATCTGATCATAAGCAATCATGTATGATCTACATATTTCATCATTCATCTACACTGTGTGTCCCCTTAATGTGTTTGCAATAAGTAGCTTGCCATCTAAAAATGTGGTGAACTATAATTAGTGTATATATATATACATATATATATTCTGTATATATACACACACGCAGGACTCCCATCCATGGTACTGTCTCTGGATGCTAGATTGGTTTATAGATTGCAGTGGTTGCTGATTGCTGAGAAGTTAATATAGTTGTTATTGCTTGACACTTGTTAGAGATTATATCAATGCTCATGGTTATATCGAACTGTGACCACACTTGGCCAATGAAAGAGTGATACAGGAATTGCGAAAAATACTTTAAAATTTACATTTAATTAATTGGACTAGATTTGCATTTCCTTACATGCTTCCTTTTGTGATGATGTAAAATGTTTTATGTTTTGACTGAATTATTTTAATGTTATGAATAAATGATAAAAGTTTTCTGCAGAAATTCCTTTCATTAAAGTTTTTTATTTAGGGATTAATGATTTCTCTTCTGTTCAATGCTGCTACATCTTCAAGATTGTTAACCCTCTGTTAGGCAAGGCTGGTCTCTCGGATCGCTTGGATATATTTCATGTTCGTCCTTGGAATGGTTGGCTTTCATTTCATTCCTTTTTAGATACCCTTCATGGGTCAATCCAGGCGAAAATTGGGGCCGTTTCTCCGCCCCATCACAAAATTTCCCTTCATAAAAACGGCCCCTTCAAGAAATTCATAAAAATGGCCCCTTCACAAAATTCAAATTCATAAAAATGGGCTTTTTACAAAATTTTATTTTATAAAAATTATCCCTTTTTAAAATTTTTCCACGGCCAAACAACGATTCTCGAAAATATGTATCCTTATTTTTCTATATCAAATCGATTTTAAAAGTGAAGATGCATTTCTGTATAATTAATTATTTTGTTAACAGAAAGTTCCAATGTTTTAACATACTTTTTTAACAATAAACCACTATCAGTTTTTTTAGTCTGACTTCTTTTTAAAAAGTTTTTGAACGAGGCATTGCACAAAATATATATACGACTATTTTTTTTTTTTTTCAGTATTGTATCAAATTACTGCATAGATTTGGTTCAATGAAATACTTTTGATATTAAATGTAAAATATAGAAATATGACTGCTAAAATCGAAGGTTTTACATGATAAATTTTTTTCCTCACAAAATTGCCCCCCCCCCCCAAAAAAAAAAAAAAAACTGGATTGACCTCTGCCTTTAGACTTTTCAGGATCGACCAATCCCTAAGGACTGAATTCACTATTTCGATTTTTCATGTCACTGCTGAAAGTTGTAAGATTTCTTAAATTTTATACTGTTACAATTGTTTAAGACAAAATGGATTAGATGTGATGAGGGAATTTTCTTTAGAAATTGTGAATGATTGTCTACAATTGGCACGACTAATTCTAGTGTTCCCCCCCCCCTCGGAAATTTATGGGGGGGGCTACAAAGAACAATTGATGTAATGAGAACAATTTTAAATAAATTTTGGGTGTAGAAATGCAAATTTTATTCAACAATTAAATCTTCAGGTATTTAATGATAAAAATTAAAGATTAAGTTGTGTGATAAAAAGAAAGAGCATGCGATCTGAGAGATTACCACAATTAATATGAGGCTTATAATCGCTGTGCTTAACATAGGGTTAAGATTTCCTTAAGGATAAGTTGCGATGAATACTGTTCTTAGGTGCAGTGCATATCTTGCCTTGGAGGAGGGATACAAGGTACCACTTGCATTTTGAGCTATTTTCTGAACTTGTGGGAACAATTCTGTCCCTTTTAATGCTGTTGTTATTAACAAATCTAATGCATACCTCTGGTCATACAGTCAAAGTAAAAATTTTTGTGTGGTTTTCAATGGGAACTTTAGCTAAAGTTAATATACTTGTCTACTTTTATTTCAAAGTAATTTTTATTGTAGTTTTACTCTTAATATTCATGACATTTTTATTCTTGTAATATAACTTAACAACGAGTGGACATCAGATATCTCAGCAGAGGCTATTTTTTAAATATTTCTCTTCCAAACATATTTACTCACTTTTCATATCTTCATAACAATTTAGGCTGGTTTGATCACTTCATTTTTTTGCTTAATGCTAACTGTAAAGTAGAGTTTTAATACTCAACCTACTTTTGAGTAGGGATAAAAAGAAAGTGTTTATACATTTGATTTGTGTCATTGAAATGTTTACTGTTACACAGTTACTATAAAATATGCATACCCTTTTACCTTAATTTTTTGTTAAATTTTAGCTCTAAGGTTTCATAAAATAGGATGAAAAATAAGGCAGTGTGTGCTTTTTAAGTGTTGTAAAGAATGGCATTCAATCTCAAGTACTAGACAGTTTGTTATTTTATGTTCAATGAAAATAAAATTCATGTACCTACTATGTTAAGCGAGTACAATACTTTATGCACTGTTTGTGGGGGAAAAAAGATGAACTTTCTGTATTATTACATGTTGTATCTTGCCTGTCCTATAATATTGATTTATCAAATTTTGCATACAGGATAGTCAGCAAGAATTCTTTAATTAAAGATTTTTTTTTAGATTTAAAGTGTATAGCATTCTAAAAATAATTTTTTTATGATCATATTAATTTTATAAAATTATTTGAGGGTTTGCAATTATTTTTATAATTAATCTTAATTATCTGGGTTAATGTAAGCTCAGGTCAAATAAATATATATATACACATATCTTGGTACATAAATATAAAAAAAAATCTTATTTTTATTCAACTTGTTATAAAATTTCATGCATGTTGAAACTAAAAGATATTTATATCAATTTTAAGAATTTGCAGATCATTTTCTTTTTTTCAGGTGCTGTGTATATATTTTTAGCCTCCCAAAAGTGATAAATGAAATGACTTATCAAGAATTTCTGTTAGTTTTAGCTTTCAATTAAAATTGCTTCAACATTTTTTATGTATCGGGGAGAATTTCGTCTTAGTGTCGAGTAGTAAGTTATGATATTTAAATTGGGGATAAAATTAAAAATAAGTTTTATTAGGTATGTTTATTTGTATAATTTTCAAGTAAATATTTCAATTCAAGATGATTTTCTGAATTATTCTTGCTGATTAACATAGACAAAGATACCCTAAAATCCATGTGCATAAACCCTTTTGGGTTTAAACCCATAATTAAAGGAGCCTTGAATTAAATCAAGCTTGGTTATTCTATAGATCTTAGTGATTGGATTATTAAGGATTTTTGTTCAAGCTTTATGCATTATTTAATTACTTTTTTTGGGGGGGGGATTGAATGCAATGCTACAACTTTATTCTTTTAATTTACATGAAAACGAATGCTACACGTTTTAAATCTGCCAGAGATGTAGTAATAGTTTTTTTAGAAGAAACGTTGAATATTTAACCTCCTTGTATATATATATCTTAAAAATTTTTTGTTGCATTTTTCTAAAATGTGGAAATTGTGAAAATATATAATGGAAATGCTTTTATATATGTATTCCAGTGGTGTATTCATCATTAAAACTTGTTAACATATAGTTGTGAAAAATATTTATTAATGTTCATATGAAAGTTTCAATTTTATCACTTTGTGTACCATAATGTATGATCAGCATGTTTTTGTGGTATTTTACTGTTTTTCATTTGAACATGTTGACATTTGTTGAGTGATTTCACATTCAAGTGCAAAGGAAGGGTTAAGAAAATTTCTTGTTTTCATGATTGAACATTTGGACCGAATTTGTTTATTTTCAAATTTTAATAAATGTTTTTTAAAAAAAAAGGTGATGAATAATATGACATTTAAGCAATATCAATCTCAAAGCAGACACTCTTTATGGAATATTGAAGTCAAATTTAGCAATTTGAGAAATATTTACTACTCTAAAAAAAATTTATTTTCCCATCAATAGAGGATGTTAGAGTTTTTTTGTTAAAAAGATACAATTCATATCCAATTGTAATTTACTTAATGCACATTCCTGTTCTCTGTTCAAGATGTCAAACACTCACATATATATACATTCCTTTGTTAATTTTTTTTAAAAATATTATTCTTTAAAAAATATATTTATTGTGAGAAATATGTTACCTAATTATGATTTTTTTGTGTATATTTATTGCAAATTAGTAAGATTTGATAATTATTGATTATGAGCTTGGATGCCAAAAAAAATCATTTATAGAAAGATATATCACTTAAAGTTATGTATGTAGCATACCCAATATATATATGTATTTATATATATTAAAATAAGAGTTTTGTATTCACTCAGTCTTTCAGAAAAAAATGAAGGATAAATTCCTCTGCATTACAGTGTTTGCTTTTAAAGTAACTAACTCCCTTTTTGGTTTTGTGTCTGTCAAGGAATGGTATCTTTTAGATTTTTGTTGTTTGCTGATTTTAATATTTTATTTTGTTGAGTGATGAAGATGTTAGAGTAAATTGGTCAGATTTCATTATTATATGTTTATTTTTATATATTAATAATATATCCATCAGTAGAGCTATTGAGTTATTTATCAGTTATTTTTATTATTATTACTTATTTTTCAGTTCTGTGCATGTTGGGGTGAACTTTTTGGATTTTCAAAAGTATGGGATTATAATGGCATTTCTATTTCTTTCTTTTTTATTTTAATGATGTTGTTTTGTCAGTGCTAGGATGCATATGTAAATTTTAAAATAGTCTTAGGGTTCTTAGTGCTGGCTGCATTTTTCATACATTGCTCAAATGTACTGATAGACAACAATATGAAGACTCAAAATATATTTTTTACTTATTAGATTAAGCAAAGCTTATTCATTTGACGTTCTTTATAAATTATATTTTTGTTTATTATTTGATCAATATATACGAAATTTTATCTGTGTTGCTGTTTTTGTAATATAATAAAATTTGTTGCAGCCTTAGTTTGTTTCAAATTTTTAGAAGTGAGGTGTTTTGATTTCTGTTCTTTTGTTTTTTGTGTAATAAATCATTAAATTACTCTATTACTGAAAGAAAAAGGAAAATCCCCGATTTCAGAATCCATCTCTTCTAATTTTGTAAAAAGGGTAAACTATTAAGAAGGGGAATATATTAAGAAAAAAATTATTTATAGTGATATTTTTAGCATTTTTTTAAAGTCATTGTATAATTCAGCAATAAGTGAATATTTTTTAGATAACTCCGAGAACTTCTTTTAGCCATTTTTGCTCACATTGCAAAAAAATTGTTCCAAATCTGTTTCTAAAAGTATTTTCCATGATTTTTTCCCCTTTAATTGAAATCAGTATGCTAAAAAATTTGTAATTGCATTTCCAAATATCCATTTTTTAAAATATTATGTACTTATTGCCTTATCGGGAATGATATTCATGTGGCCAATTGTTTCTTTGATGATTTGAGTCTATTGTCATGCCATAATATGAAAATGGAATGATTTAAATGTTACGAGAAGTTATCAAATGCACAGTAAACTGTACATACAAGCTCAAATTTGTTGCATATAAGATAGAAGTTGTATGATGATTTTTCCCTTTTGTCAGAAGTTACCCCAAAGTGAGTGCAGAGTTCCATGCTAAACTATTTCCCCATATATTTTATTATTCAAATTTTAACTATCCCTGAACAAATGTATTTTGAAGTTCAAATAAATTGTACATCTTGGTGTGAAACTTGTGTTATTAAAATAAATTGTTACTTTTTCACACTGCAAACTTTTCCATTCATTATGAAATCTTTGAAAGTTTCATTTGACAGATTTTATTATTCTTTTAAGTTTTTACTTGGGACATTGCATGGAATATACCACAGAAGTTAACAAAAAGCTATAAATGAGAAATACAGCCATATTAATAAAATTTCTGTACTTCCAAATACTATTTTAATTGGTTTATTTTGATTAACTGACCACTCAATTGTCTAATATTGATATTTTGAAGGAGATGTAAATATAACTCATTAGAAGGGAAATTGTAAAATAATTGTAAATTAATCATCTTCCTTTATTTACTTGTAGTTTAAGTTTCTGTAATTATACGGAATGTCTTCTAAAACACAGCAGTCAATTTTGTTTTAATTAATTAAAAATTAAGAAATTTTTTCCCCCTTAATAACTCCTGAAAATATTACAGCATAAAAAAGATTTTTACGCTATTTGAAAATGCAAATAATGAAATGACAAAACATTTAGTTAACTTCAAGAGAGTTGGTTTCAATATATCGCATATAAAAAAAATTTAATTTAAAAGTAATTTGAAACAAAACAGTAAAAAAAAAAAATTAAATAAACTAATTACACCTCTTTTCAATGCATTTTAAATATCCATACATAAAGTTCGACAAGCCTATCTAGAGGAAAAGTGGAAGGAATCTTGTCCTTTTTTGAACAAAAGTTACTATTTAAACTTTAGAATTACTTTCTTATTAAATATTTGTATTGTGATGTATCAATGTGGAAATTATTAGATCTTGAGACATTTTATCATGAAATTCAAATTTATATAAAGTGCCCATTTTTATACATTAAATTTTAAGATCACAGCATTTGGGGTAAAAAACGTAACTTGAAATATCTAGTTCAGTGTTTCCCAACGGGCACATGCCCCATTGGAGGGCAATTCAAAATTGGACTCGTCTAGAGTTTAAAAGGAAACCATCTACTGTGATTTAACTAGTATATATAAATTGCCAGATTAAAATGGCACATTTCCCTTTATGATCTACTTGCTGAATAATTTTCAAAAATATCTAACAAAAAAAAATTTTAATCCCCACAATGTTTTTAAAAAAAACAGGTAAAATTACAAAAAATATTTCGTACATGAATTTTAGCTCTCCATTATATGTTTTGAAAATTAACTTACTGTGTTTCTCAACAATATCCTAGTGATTTCTCCCAAAAATCTATCAGTTAAGTTTCTTCAGAGAACAATTCAATTTTTGAATATTAAAAATTGTGTATGTTACATAGGGGGCATGAAAATTTTAGAAAGGCTTATTAGGTGGTGCATGGCACAAAAAAGTTGAGAAACACTGATCTAGTTGAAAATGCATTATCATTTCCCTTTATATAACCATATGCAACAAAATAGCTAGGTAGTGAATAATCAATATGAATGTTTTAATAAATCTCGTGCAACTAAGCAAAAATTAATATTACATTTTTCAGTTTATTTCTAACTAATTCTTAACATATTTCAAAGTGTGATGTAAAAATAATTGTGCACAATGCGATGAAGACAAGACACAAGTCAAGCCTTGAATGTTTTCATGCTGTGATATTTCGGACTAATGGTTCGAATCTCTTGTTTGTGTTGAGCTAATTTAATGCAATCATTTATCAATCTCTAACGACATTGGAAGGTGGCATATTAGAAGAAAAATGTGTCCGAGGACACAAAGTTATGTACCCTTTACTAATGCACAGAAACAGCAGAAAAATTCCTGATTATTATTCTAACAAAATATCTAAAAAAATGGTTACACTGGAACAACGTTGTGGAGCAACTTCAAATTTTATAGCTTAAACCATTTGGCTAAAGTGGTTGAAAAAAAACTGAGCATAACATGAAATGGAACCATTAAAATGGCCACTGTCTGGAAACAGAAGAAAAACAAATCTTTACACATATGTTGTTTTTAATGGCTTTGAGGAACATTCATGCCAAATTCGAACTAAGTGTTTGTTCATGACTACATAAACAAATTTATAGATGAATGGTCAACTTAAAACAAGATTGTGTTTCACTCGGTCAAAAAATTTTATATGCTACCATCTGTTTGTTTAGGCACCATATTCTTGGTGCAGCATAGCCAAGCATGACTCTTGTGGCAGTAAACTCCTTCAACTAAACCACCACCACCATTCCCAAAACATCTTTAATGTGCAGTTACCAGTGTACCTTATTTGGGTATACCAACTAGGAAATGCATATGATTGATGGTGACGACTCTAATCCTAGCATATTTTGCCAAGTCGCATGTGATGATTGCTTTATGATAAAACTTACAATAGTCAGCATGTCCCAATTTATAATGTGCATTCCACTGTAGTGCAGAAATATTTTTTTCTGAAAAATGTTTCACGAGTCTCATGATTTGCAGCAAAACTACTGAGCAATGCTGGAAATGTTGAACAGCCTCCACTTAGCAAATTCCATTATAGTACAGGATGACACAATTTATTCTATTAGAACTTTGAAACCTTTCTTTTGTTACCAAATTTTGTCAGAAGTCTGAGAGCTGTCGCCGACTCTCCTTTTGGTGGAAAGCCTTCACCAATAAATGTAAGTAATAAATGTACTAAGTAAATACTAACTATGTCTGAAATGATGTCAGATCATTCCTATGTGCCACTAAGCTTGAAGGCATGACATTTCTTTATTTGCTGGTCATATTTTTGCAGACACCCAAGATTCTAACTGTAACAACATCATATGATATGTTCAGAAATATCGATTTATCAAGAAATCGCAATGTTGAAAGCCCATTAGCGTTTAGTTCTGATTAATAGCAATGAAAAGAAAATTGCAAGATTTCCAAGCGACAGAAAGCTTGTGATTTAAAACCTCTAATCTCAATTAATGATAAGAGCGAATGTGTATCTGTGCTTTTGTTGGCACTCCACAGGGTAGACTGATTCATTTAGTATATACTTTGGAGGATAGAAATGTGCATCTCAGAGTGATTTTTTCACAACTTTATTTAGAATCTTAATTATAAATTAAACAAAATTTTTGCGTTTTTCGGTAATAACTCGAAATTTCCATTGCACACACACAAAAAATTACACCATTTTGAAATCCAAAAAAATTTATATTCTTTGAATCCACTTTAGTTGTCCAATTTCCATCCTCCCCTCCCCAATTTTAATAAATTTTCAAAAATATTTTTCATTACTGCAATGAAATTCAAACAGTTTTCATTGTTTATACAAATATTTACTTAGGTGTTCTTTGCCATTGTTGAAAGCTAAGGTAACATCGTAATGAATTTTCCTTTTTTTTAAAATTTCAACATTTAAAAAAAATTGTAAATAAAGCCCTCTAAGATATTATGTATGTTAAGAAATATATCCGGTAAGCTTAAAGATTATGGTTGCTAATCTTTAATTTCTTACCGGCACGTTTTAATACACCTAACATGCGCTAATAAAGATTAATTTCATGTTAAAATCAAATGCATATTTTGCATGAGGAATACGAAAGTGAAATGGGTGCCAACAGCATGCAATTAGATGTTATATGGCGTTGACAGTCGACTCCATTATTGACGTTCATGCAAACAATGAGCAGAACAATTGTAAGGCTACTAAAAAGCAAAGGTTAAATAATGTCTATCACAATTTGAAGTTTAAAATTATTCTGTTGATGGAACCATGAATATCAAATTATGCATAAGAGATTCGATTGAAATTAAACACAATCAGCATTCCCGGCGAACAAGTTGGTCGCCGAAGGTTATTGATGCTAAATAATAATAGGCTTAATTGTAATTAAGTCTGTAAATGCTGCTTCTCCGCGCGTAATCTGTCCTTGCAGGGAAATATTCGTGTTCTTAATGTTATGTAATTGGACTAACTGTTTACGAACTCGACTGGAAAACTGGCTTACGGTTTTGCGAGACGAACATTCTATTTCTGGGATGTAAAGTGAAAATTATTATGGAATCTCTCGTATCTGGCTTAGTTTATCGATATCGGTTATTTTTTTTCCAAAACTTATATGAATTAACTGAATTTCTTGTATCTTTGATCATTCGTTAAGGAAAACGGAACTGCGATCCATTCTTAAAAGAGCAAATTGGTAAATGTCAAATTACATCAGAGTCAACTTCCGAATACAGCATTAACAGTTTATTTTTGCGTTATTTAACTTTTTAAACACATATATGCCAAAACACTGTAAATATACCAGAAAGTAAAAGAGAGAATACTTCCGCGGGCTTCACTATTAAAACAGTGCATTTTGATGACCCAGTCTAAAATATAATGTCGACAACTTACGTAAGTGTTTCGAAATTCCGCTAAATATTTTATAAATGAAGTCTGCAACATTCTATTTTTACTTCAAACATAATTGTTTACACCCAAAGAGCCGAAATTTCCCAATCCTTGATCTAAGTGGTAAACAAATTGTTAAGTTTATCATTAATCTCATCATTTAATTCACAGACTGGCAACAAAACAGTAGAATTTGCGGGGGAAAAAAAAAAAACTGATGACCTTTCTTAATCACTGAAGTGAATGTTATAATGATTTACTCAATCATCTGAAAGGTTCTAATTGGCTTAAATACTTTTAAAATCTTCGGCAATAAAATGTTTGCAATGATAATTGGTTTTCACAGAGCAATTTTTTCTATTTTGTGAAATTGATTAGATGAATCTGGAGACAATTATCGTAATAAGAAAGCATTCTAAAGATAGAAATTCAGGGCAAAAAAGATGCTTGTTTTTGGGTTGAGGTACTTGAGAATTAAAGAGGAGAGATAAATATTTTTATCGCGCGCATATTGGAATTTTTTTTTTGACAGCCGATTAATTAAGTCTAATTTCTTAACAGTGTAAAGATATAAGTACAAATTAAGGGAAGTTTTATTTTTGATAGAGGTTAGAGGTAAAAATACAATAATATTAAAAAAAAAACGAAAGGATTATAAAAATAAAAAATGAAAATAAAAATTATAAAATGCATGAAAACAATGATTTTTTTAAATGCTAAAAGAACAAAATAAAAACTATAAACAACTTTATGAGAAACAACAAAAAAAATTATTAGGTTTTCAGTTAGTGGACCCCTTTCTAGATGGAGATAGGTGCGCACACCTATAAACAAAGTTCACTTTTGAGAATCGTTTTTTTCATTCCACAAGACAGGTAAGATATATTAAGCCCTTTTTTTCAGACTTTGTTTAAAAGACTGTTTTAAATTTCTTCTTTGTGGATAAATGCTTTTCTTTCTAATTTGTTTCGGAATAGGTTCAAGACTTAGAGGAAAATTCAAATTTAGACCTTAAAGTTGTTTTTCCTCGACAGAAAACCTATTCTAATTTTGAATCTGCATGGATGGAGGCCTCTGATGACATCATCCATCAGATTCTTCTTCCTCCGCGTTCTTTTTCATTAGTATTTTGTTGTTTTCGTTATTGTATTTTTCGCAGTCAAAACTTTCCTTAATTTGTATTTATATCTTTGTTCTTCGCAATTTTTTCCTGGATGATGCTGCACTTGCGCGCACCAGATAAATTGCTTCTATTATTGTTGTTTTGTCTTTTTTAAATATTTTTTTCAATTTTTTCCTACCCTTAACAGTGTAGTATTCTGTACCGTCTACTTAGATGACCCCCCTTCTGTTCTAGGAATGTGTTGTCGTTCTGATTCAACTAAGAGTCCATAGAGCGTTTAAGATATTAATGGATTATTGGTCATTTTTTATATCGAATGATAAAGTCTATGAATGACTTAATTTTAGATCATAAGTGTAAAAATGCCATATTTAGATGCACGAACTGAGTTCGGGATACACAGGTAAAGGGTTAAATTCTCTTTTTAAAAAATATGAGGGCTTTTTAGGCGGGATATCATATTTTTGAACCATGGACAGTGGCGGTTTTTCGCACTGACTTTAGAGGCGCCCGCCTCGTGCCTCGAGAATCTAGGGGGCCTCAAAACCTATTCGACGTGCATCGTAGTGCGAAACCGACGGCGAATTTGTGTCATTGGGTAGGGGGATGGGGCCTCAAAGCAAATTTACGCCTATTTCCTCATATTGACAAAATATGCCCTCTGACCACGGACAGATTTCTTTGAACTAACTCGTTATTTTTTTAGATTGACATGTTCGCATATACACGAGCGGACAAGCAGAAGCACAGACATGATACTACATGTGTGGTTTTTCGTCTCCAGGCGGCAAAATTCATGAAAACCTCAAAGTCCAATTTTTTGCCTACAGCTCCACCTGGGAGTGAACTGTGGAATTAGCAATCTTATCTCGAAAACGGAATTATATCAGGAAAGAAAATCAATTACAAAGTTGTAGAAAATCGTCGATTTAGTCAGTGGCGGATTTTGACGATATGAGGCCCCAGGCGTAAAATTATTTTGAGGCCCCCCTCCCAAGAAAACTTTATTGATGATAAAAATGTAATGTAAAATAACTTATTTCTGCTTTTAATTTTTGGTCTTCGTTATCCAATTTGAATTATATATATATATATATAACAAATACGAAACAAACATAGCAGAAATGTAAAAGCAACATGTACAAAATAAACATTCATAAAACAAAATGTCAAGAAAAAATCTGCGGTAAGAAAAAGCCGAAAGTGGAATATATATATAAAAGAGGAAGATAAAATAATATAGAAAAATATAACACAAACGCAACATCTATACGCTTTTACCGATTTACTACAGTCTCTCCATTTTATTTTAACATTTTTTGACTTTCATGATATATATATATATATATATATATATAATTTAATATTTTTAATAATTTATATATATTTTTCTATTATTTTTTTGCTTCTTTTATATATATATATATATACACTCTGTCCCAAAAGTTTATAGAATCTTGTATTTTGCCTATATTTTTTGTTGTATATGATATATTTCGATGTAACTTACTGTATAGATATGCTATGTCTATTAAATTGAAAAAAAACAGCAGTTCTACCCCGTATATTTAATGCCAATTTTTAAATCGTAGAATAAACTGAAATAACCTGTCCCAAAAGTTTATAGACAAATGAAATTTTATGCAAATATGGTATCGGTAATCATGACGTCGATCTGGAGCCTAATAAATACGATGTAAGAAAAGGAAAGCGTTCGTTTGTTCTGCGTTTCAAGATGCCTGAAGCGTAGCAGCTCTCTAATGAAGAAGTGAGTAAAATTCTGCATTTGAAATTGCTCTGCAAGACTGTTAAGGAAATATTGAAACTTTTAAATCGTTCTAAATGCATGATTTATCGTGTATTAACTCGTAAGACGCCATATGAGTCAAAACCTCGTTCGGAAAGACCACGTGTGACGGATATTCGCAGTGATAGATAAATACAAAGAATGGCTTTCAAGTCAGAAAATGTCGATTCGCGAAATTACTGGGATTTCCTGGTTGCATATCTCCAAGACCACTGTTCATAGATGAATTATAGAATCTGGTTATATGATCCACGCAAAAATGGCTCGCCGATCGCCACTCTTAAAGCTTCACATTAGTAAGAGATTACAATGGGCTCGTAATCATATGTCATATGGTGATAAATGGATGGCTGTCCTTTTCAGTGATGAAAAAAATGGACCTGACGGGAATATAAAATATTGGCATGATTTACGAAAAGAGCCCAGGAGCTTTTTCAGTAGGCAAAGTGGTGGTGGATATGTGGTGGTGTGGGCGGCTTTCAGTTTCAACGGTCAAGTGGGTTTGACGTTTTTAGATGGCCTACAGAACTCTCCTAAATACATAGAAACATAGGGAGACGAAATTGGTAATATCAGCAAGATGATGCTCCTATCCATACCTCCAATGCCACGATAAATTATTTAAACTCGAAAAATGTTACTGTTCTTGAGTGGCCACCTATGAGCCCTAATCTAAACCAAATTGAAAATGTGTGGGGCATTATGTCTCGGAAGGTATATGAGAATGGAGGGCAATTTTATTCAGTGAATGCCTTCAAGACAGCCATTGAAAGTGTATGGTACAACTTGGAACCAGAGATATTAAAAACCTTAATTATGCCGATCTAAAGACGTGTATACAATGTCATACTGAGAAATGGAAAGACTTTAAACTATTAAAAACATTGTATTGAGCACCTTTTGCTGAAATATAATATATTCTATAAACTTTTGGGACACCTATTATTTCCATTTTGCTATATAATTGAAATACAAATTGTTATTTTTTCTAAATATTTCGTTGAATGCAAGTCGCATATGGTTTGAATAAACATATTTGTAATTGGTGTTTGTGTGCCTTTCCGTTTTGCTAAAACATATATTTTACTAGATTCTATAAACTTTTGGGACAGAGTGTGTATATGTTACTGTGAAAGACCGAAATTGGAGAATGTCAACTTTCACCGGTGAAAGTTGACATTCACCGGTGACATGATTATGTGAATGTTGACATTCACCGGTGACATGACTATGCGAATGTTGACATTCACCGGTGAAAGTCGACATTCTCCAAATTTCGATCTTTCACAGTAACATATATTCATGATTTTAAATAGATAAAGAAATCTTTTTTATTCAAAACAGAGATTTTTTGGTTTGAAATTTAAAATAATTAAGTGACAGTGATATCTTTCAATCTTTAATTCTATCTAGTGGGTAGGACATCGCAGTATCCAAGTATTCAAATTC
>BGPR01026610.1:0-21392 GCA_013235015.1 Araneus ventricosus | reverse complement strand
TCATCAAGTAGTAGCAGCGATGATCTGGATGGCTACAGCTCACATCGGAGGCGGCTGAAAAAGATGAGTGAAGTTGAAAGGCTGGCTGAAATGGAAAGACTGAGGTAAAGTTTCATTGTATCAAACAGTTTAATTTTCTTTTCTTTGTAATATTTTGTTCTTTATTTGAAAGTATTGTGTTTATTCTGTCTTATTTTGGAGACCATTTATGATTATGGTAAAGAAATGGATAAAATATTTTTGTTTTAAACAGAATGGGTATTCTGTTTGAATAATGGTAGTTTTGAATTATCTGTGGTTTTTAAACTAAAATTTTATTTTAAAATTAAATCAGGAGAATAAATACATTTGATTATCTGTATCCGATTAATTTATGAACTTTTCTATGTGAAGTTATGTGTTGTATGTATGTTTTAAATCTGATGTTTGATATTTGTATATATATGATAACTAAACAAAAGTATTTGTGTAAAACCATTCTATCCATTAGTGGGGTGTCCTTAGATTTTTACTTCGGAAAAATTCCCTTCTAAGTAAATTCAATGGGATTCTGCTTATCATATCTAAAATGCTATGTGAAAAAAAGCTAATGTGTACAACTAGTAAGCTTTTTTTATATTTTTTTTCACAAATAACTTTTTAATTAAACTTTTTTTCTGCAAAATTAATGCCACCAATTCAAAAAGCAGGAAATGTCACACACAAAAAAGTGTTTTTATAAAACCACTATTAAATCAAATAGAATTTTTTGAAAATTTTTCCAGTTTTATTTTAGTGAGCTTTTCCTTTAATGTTATTATTATTATATTAACCTGGAGTTTAGGGTGTGCACTCACTTTGTTTCTCTTAAGCTCGCCAAGTGAGATAGTGCCAGAACATTTGTTTCGATTTGATGGGTCGGCGTACATATTTGAATAATACTTCGTTTGGAATATTTGATCATTTACCAAACGATTTTTTTCAGTAACCGTTCGCTTCTCTTCTAAAGATTTTCGTTCATCGAATTTGCTGATTCTCTTCCTCTGTGTTGCTGATTATGGCTTAAGTTAAAAAAATTTGCCCAGTACACACTTGCATTTCTTGTACCCCGAAGGCATTCCTTGTTCAATCTCTCGTTTTGAGATGCTGTAGGCATCAAATGCACAGGAGGCCTATAAAAACTCATTGCGCATCCAAAACAGTGTTTGGCGATGGCAAATAAAATTGTGCCAAAGAAAATTGGAGAGAAAATAGTACGCACCCTAAATTCCAGGTTTACCTATTAATACTCGGTAACTGTTTTTTGCAGTTCTTGCTTTAAAAAATTACCATTATTATGAGGGAAGACTGACTTTATCTGGTTATCTAAATAAAACTTTTTTGAAAGCAAAATGTAATAAATTAAAATAATTGTATGTGAAAGATAATATTGATTGTAATTTTCATCTGAAATAAAAATGTATAACAATATAAATGTTCACGATTCACTTACAATTGAAATTTTAATTAATTTTCAAATTGTCTTGAGTACTAGATGGTTTAAAATACTATAAAGTGACTTTAATAGAATTTCAATTAATTTTTGAATAAATGTATTTTTATTTTTCATTGTAATTTTTTCACTATTATGCATTTTTAAAATAATATTAGTTGTGATTTAAAACTATTTCTATTGAAATAGTTATCATTTTCTGTATTATTTTGTATTAATGCAAGTGAAGCGTTTTTTAGTTGAAATTTTGCTACTAAGAGTTTTATTGGCAATATTGAATTTTAAGTGTCTTCGTTGAAAAAAGTATAGAACAGCATAGATACATGAAGCAGCAAATTTGTAGTACTGTCTAAAGCAATACAGTTTATATATATATATGCAAAATTGTGGTGTTTCAGGCAAACATTACATTAAAATTATTCTGTGTATCAATGCAATAGCATATCTAAAAAAATTAGGGTATGAAATCATGAATACTGTATAATATGCACATTATCTTGCCACTTGTTCATCAATTATAAAACTCTTATCAGTATTTAATTCCTTTAAATATAGGACTTACTATTGAAATCTGATCAGCAAGCAAGTGGATCGTGTACAGACCAGTAATTGATTCATTACATTTTTCTAATGAAAAGGGGATTTCATTTGAATTTTGGGGGTGAATATATGCATTATGCGTGTTTTTTTATTGGAGTTATAAAAAGGAATTGGTAATTAAGATCACTTTGTGGGCCGTTGAAAGTGTGTTCTTGTAAAAGGATTATTAGTTTTTGTTGTATGGACATTACTATTACAATATTTCAAGTTTTACTTAATAAAAAGTTATGATTTATTGGAAAGATGATTTCTGTAATTTAATTCAGAATGTTTTATATCAAAAATTTTCATTGATAATTACTGAATGTATTATACAAATTTGCTTGTTTCTATTACGTTTTAAACTAAGAAGATTTTGATCCAGTATAATCTTGAAATATGACAAATTAACATTTGCTATAATTTTAATCAATTGAGTTGAATTTCTTCATATCATTAATATGCATTTATTGATATGAAAGATTTTATGAATGTTCCTGATTTAAAATTTTCTATTTTAGTCTTTCATCCGAAGTGAAATAAACATGCAAATTACTGTGGTTTGATTTTCTTTTTACTCTCCTTAATTGCGAATATCTACATATATATTTTTTAAAATGCAGTTATTTTAAGTGTTACATATTAACTTTCTGTGGGGGACATATTTCTTTTAATGTATTAAGATCACTATTTTAAATTGCCATTGTGATTATAATTATATTAATTTTTTTCAACTTTCCTGTTAATGTAGAAAATTTAATTCTTTTAATAAATTTCTTTTGTTATTATTTCATATTTTCAGGTATTTGAATTAAAATTTGCTATAATTTTTGGTAGCACTGCATGTTAATATGTATTTATAAATTGTGTTTCTGTGATCATCTTATCTTTCTTCCAGATTTCTGTTTTGGTGATATTTAATGTTTACCATTTTACCTTTATTCACAGCCTTTAAAGTTAAAAGATCTGATTTGCAAAAACAAAGATTTGTATTGTAAGTAGGATATATATTTGAAATCTTCTGTTTGTGAAGGTACTCTTATGACAGTTTATTTTTGTAAAACTAATTTTGAAACGAAACATTTATGTTTATTTTTTGATAAGTTGTGTATTGTTTTGTATTTAGTCACCATTAGCTCATATATATATATATTTATTTATTTTTTATGTGTAGGAGGCAAAAGGAAACAGAATCTAGATTAGTTGAGGAAGAAACTTCCAAACGAATAGAAGAAATTGTAGCAAAAAGAGTTGAAGAAGAATTGGAGAAACGAAAAGATGACATTGAAAAAGAAGTTTTGCGTAGAGTAGAAGAAGCTAAAAAGATCATGGAAAAGCAAATGTTGGAAGAAATGGAGCGAAGACAGAAACTGGAACTTGAAGCACAAAGAGCTAAGGAGGTAATAGCAAGTACTATTCTGCAAAGTACTGAATTGTGTTTTTTCTCTATTTTGCAGGCAGCAAGGCTGTTGTATAACTTTAGATTGCAGATAAAACTGTATGACCCATTTTGAAAATAATATTTTGAAATGTGACACAGTTTGTAGCATGAACCAAAGAGTTAGCGAAAAATCTGTGTATAAAGAAATGCTTATAAGTTAGTAGCAGACATGAAAAATGATTATTTTTAATCTGTTAAACTGTGGTATTCATTTGCAAAATACCTGAACAAGCTAAAATGTGGGGCGAGGTTGGGTGGAAGTTAGAATTTTTTAAATATATAAAAAAAGTGCATACATCTACTTATTTCTGCCAGACGTTAGCAATTCTTCATTTGAATCCTTGTCCCTCTTTTTAAGTAATTAAGTGTCATTTATTTTAGTATGGAGTTTTATGGCTTTTTGAATATTAACTTTTGCTTTTGATACCAACCTCATGTCTTCTCAACACTGTTGATTTATTTCATCTTTTATGTTTCTATTTATTTATTGTGAATTAAATATCTTGCAAACAAGGTTTTTTTTTAGATTTATTGATTGAATTTATTGCTCTGATATTTGAATATGAAAAATGATTATTTGCTTTGGCACAATAGAATGGTTTGCATTTGTAACAAAAAAAATGTTATTACTTCATAATTCATTTTGAACTTGATTGAATACAAACATTCAAAATTAAAGTGAAGTTCTCAGAATTTGTATCAGTTATTTATCAGCATTCTTAAAATTTGCTCTCACGAAAAATTATTGTACACATACCTTCAACTTTAAAATTTCTGATTGAAGTCCCTTTTCACGTTGTTGATCTGAATCCTCTTTTATCAATTAAAAAAAAAATCATATAATTGCATTAATTCTTCAATCTTTTATTGAATTTTTACAATTTAATGATACATTTTTTTTATTAATTGGATCTGAAGTGAATTTATAGAACATATGTTTCTAGTTTTAAAAATAAATCTCTTTGGATAATTTTGTTTCTTGTTTCCAATTTTCGGTGTGTGCACTTTTTTCTTTTATTGATCAATAATACTTAAAATGTCTTTCATAAAAGACCATATTAAAGTTCTGTATTTTTATTGATCAGTCCATAACTCGTAGATCGCTCAGCTGACTCGTATATATATATATATATCAGTTCATAATTCTAATATTGCATTAGTTACTTGGTCTCAACATGTGAATAATGAATGTAGTGCTGTACTATTGTGACACCTTGGCAAATTTTGGTAATTTGAAATTATTAATATGAGTTATGGGCTTATTGTTTATTTCTTTTTATTCCACATTTTATTTCTGTTATCTTTTGCTGGACTTTTGGAGAATGTAGTGATGGTTTAAGAATTTTCTTCTTTCTCTTAAGTTCAAATTTCTCTGTTGATTTTGAACTATGAACAGCAATGACTTTTGAAAAGCTAACTTTGTAATAGAATTTCTCATTTCCTGTTCAAAATAATATTTTTAATCCAATATCCAGTGTATTGAAATGTAAGCATTGAATTCTTTCTGTCTTGCTGTTCATCTTTGAATTCTTACTGTTGTCATCAGTACATATCAATCCTGATTTTTTTTTAAAATGATTGATCATATGTAAATGAATATTATATGATTTAATAATTCCTGCTTTAAAGGGTCTTTTCTCTCTAAGAAATCAGATGGTCAAAATAAATAGATAGTGTCTTACTCTTTGATGGTGCGATAAAATTAGTTCTGAGAGACTTCAAATGACTTTCAATATATATTCACACATAAAAACCATTAACTATTCGCCTTGCTAATGTAAGCCATTTTTTCCAATAGTCTCAATGCAAATATATCATACTTATCCAACTAAACTTTACCCTATTTGAATCAAAAGTGGAATATTCCACCAAAATAACGAAACTTCAATACATTTACTGTTCAGCAACAGATTCCGAGACTGCCACTTTTGGCTGATTTTACACTGGAAAGGGGTGTCAGACAATGAGTCATATGACCGCATTTCTGGAGTTCCTTGTTAGATCACGCTCAGTAAAATGTAAGCAGCATCCTTCTTCCATTCTTCACTTCCCCCCCCCTATTTTGATGAAAATAACTTCAACTGACGCATGCGCAGAGGGTTTCCGAATCCATTGCTATACAATATATTCTTTTTCGCAGAAAAAGAACTTTTTCTATGATACAATCCCATTTTCAGCTTTAGCCAATGATGTGAATAGGTTAAACAAGGTGGAATATCTTTACTTAACATGATACTAAATGTTTTTTTGCCTTTTTAATCTATCGTGTAAAGAAGAAACTAAATTTCTGACTAACGAAAGTCTTCCAAATCAGAGTGAGGAAATTGCAATATTTAGGTATGTTATATAGCTTTAAATTTAATAATTTTTACATAACAATCTCTGCAAAAGCCAGTTGTATTTGTAAGGCAGTAATATTCTTGTGTTGGATGAAAATTTTGCTTTTGGTAGCAACAGATTTCTACCTTACTTGCGTACATAAAGTGAAAGAATTTTTTTTGTCATTTCTTAAATGGACTCTGTTGTAAAATTTTTATTTTAACCATTCTCTTTAGCTCCAGCATCATGTTTTAGATTCTTCTCCAATGTTCCATTTAAAATTTATATGAAAACTACTTTTTAGACCATTATGAAAAACTTTAGATTAATAATATTCTCTTTAAAAGATTTATTACAATGAATGAAATGATTAATCTGTACTTAATATATGTTTTTAAAAGAATGGTCCTCTTCACCTTTAGTATGATAGGTACAATTCACTAACAATTTTATTTTGCTTACTTATTTCTGACATTTAAGCTCATCATAAAGAAAAGGGAGAAATAAAACTATATTTTTAATATATGATGTATGTTGGCTTTTGATTTAAAGTGCAGCTATCATTACCGAAAGAAAAGAAAACTTTTTTGTAATTATTCATGTTTATTACAGAAGTTCTCGTATTTACTCCAAAATAACAATTAAAATTAATCATTCTTTCCAATTGTGACTCTATTTTTTTATGAGTTTTGTGGAAAAGGAATTAAAATTAGGAAGGGAAAATAAATTGAAAGTGTAAATATAATAGAAATTTGGAAGATAAATTTTTTAATTCAAATTATTCCATTTTTGTTTCATAGAAGAATTAATTTACATATATTGAGGCCAAAATGGCTTTCAGCTAATTCGAACAAAGTATGCATTAGATTAATCTCTTAACTGTTTTCTTTATTATTTAAAAAGGGATCTTCTGTTATAGAAACCTATTGTCATATAAATTCAACAACGAGTCCAGAGAACAAGTGAGATATTCGTGTATTCCATTTCTTTTTTTTTATTGAAATGCAGTAATTATGAATGACTTAATTCTAGTTCTGAGTTGAATAATATGCTAGTCTAATGTATATCCATCAACACACAAGTAAATCAGTTTGGTTGATTGCTATGTTGTTGAATGCATTCTTAATAGGATTTATTTCTTGCATCATATTCATAGCATACATTTGAGTGCATTTATACGTAGTTATATTAATTTTTAAATAGTTATGAACACTATTAAAACTGAAAAGATACATTTTTAGCATTCTAAATTTGTTTAGAAATAATTCTATAAGTTATTATTGGATATTAATTAGTTTTATAACTCTGAAACATTCATCTAAACTCATGCATCATAGAAATTACAGTTTGAAGGAAAATTATGGATTTTCTTGGAAGTAATACTAAAATTCAAAACTTCTATTCTGCTTGATTTATTTCAAATTTATTGCTCTTATGCTAATACAATATTTAGAATAAAAATAATAAGAAAGTACTTTAAATAATAGAGTAGTATGTCTGATATCAGTAGACTAACTAATTACATTGCAGAAAAAAAAATATTTTTTTTTCCATCTCATTTTGAAAAGAAAGCTGTTTGCCAGTTATCTTGCTGCTTGTGCGGTAATTAATCTTCAAATCATAATCCTGATTGGGAACCGTTATGTAAACTATCTTGTTCCAGCTGAACATTTGTAGTATTACTGCAAAGAATTTTCAAACTGTTTTTGAACATTTTGTGCCCTTCCTGCTGATACATCTGCAAAGATCGCATAGCAAGTCAGAATATGAAATTTCCTGTGTTGAAGCGCCTCCTTTCATATTTGACTCTTGCTTCGAAACATTTTCTTGTTATAAAACTTTTACTCATTATTCAATAAACTGAGCTAAAAACAAACAGAATTAACGAATAGTGCAAGGTCCAAGATAGCAAGACTTTGCGTTATTCACTTGGAACTGTCAGGATTTTAAAAAGAAATGGAAACTTGGTGCTATTATTGGGTAAGTTGCAGAATTTTTTAGCCCACTTTTGTGATCTCATTCTTTTGTGGTGTTAAAATATAATTTTTTTTTTCACATAGTGTAATGTTCAATGTGTGGTAGGTAAAAAAGAAATTTAATTAGAAATTCTGATTTCAGGCTTAATCATTGGAAAAAAACAGTAAGTTTCTAGGGATAAAAATAAGTAAGGAGCAATATATGAAGACAGCAGAAATATTGAAAATTCTGCTTAATATATATCGATTTTACATAAATTGCTTCTTTAGATAAGTATATAGGGGGTCCCCTAAATATGCATGTTTCCCTCTTTCTCTTGTTCCTTATGCATTATTTGTATTGTAAGATTCTAAAGACTACTTCAACTTTTGTGTCTTTTGATTCTCTTTCGAGCATTTAGGTACAGCTGTTGGTGTTTCTGGATACTGAAATTGGAGCCATTGCATCTCGAGCTACATAGTAAAATTGCATACAAACTAACATTTATTGTACAGTGAAATTAACTTAAATCTTCTTTCTATTGTAAAAGTTTAAATCTGAATTTTTATATTTTGAAGTCATCCTCTTGTATAGGGTGGTACATTTTTCAATAAATTGCTTTAAGTAATTCCACTGTATAAAGATATTTTTAGTATGTTGACTGATAAAAAATCATGTATTTCTAATTTTATATATTTTAGAATATGTTGCTTTCATTTGTATTAAAAATTTTTTTTGAAATATATATTAATACTCTTACATGTATTACAAACAGAATGTGTTTTTTGTATGTCAATGTGGTTATGATAGAAATTTTGCTTTTTACATTTTAAATTTCATTTGAATGATAAATTTGATGGCTTCTGACAAAGAATTGGAATAGTTTAGTTTGCTTTTCTAACTTAATTTTTATTATTTATTTAAAATGTTTATATTCAAGGTGTTTTAATTTCCATGTTTTAAAAATATTTTTTCTGGCAACTTGACCAGCTTGCAATTACAAAATAGGGTGATGGTATGCTTCTAATTCAGATTTTTTTTTTACTGAACAGAACACGATGTGCACTTTTATCAGTCAGCAACTTAGTGCTCTTGGTTGTATATTTTCATTAGAACACTTGATTTTTCTGTAATATTTTATTTACTCACTTCATAGGAAGAAGAAAGAAAAAAACGTGAACAGTTAGAAAAAATTTTAGAAGAAAATAAACGAAAAATTGAAGAAGCTCAGAAGAAAATAGTAAGATCTGCTTTGAAATATTTGAGAAAAGGCTTCTTAAACTTTTCACACATGCAGTCCATTTTATGCTCAATAAATTTTGAAGTCCCAGGCTAGAAATTAAAATAACATTGAAGCATCAGAGAGTGATAGATAAAAAAAAGGAATTTATCTTAATGAAGTAAATTTTAATTAAATTATTTTAAACCAACCAAACAAGTTTTCTTCTTTGTGGCCCTATTTGGAGTTGTGATGCATAGTTTAAGAAGCCCTTGTATAGAATATAAAATTTTGCGTACATAAATACTCATAACTTTAAATTTTCTGTAACAAGAGTTTTAATTAGTTTTGCATAGTTATTTATACTCATAGTTAATTAGCTTGAAGGCACAAGGAAATGATGTTAATTTCATTATTAACAGTCATTTTGACATCTTATTAACATTTATGGTGTATTTTTTAAAATTTTAATTGTTACTTATACAATAAATCGGCCAAATAAGTGCAACTGATTTTGCCTAAAATTAAAATATATTCAACTTCTGTGCTTTTTGAATTCTTATTATTAATATTTATTTACTTGCAAATAAAACTTTTAACATGTATTTTTTTCCATACTCAAATTTGTTCTTAAAATAGTTAAAATTTTGCATTTATTTTTCGGGGGGGGGGGAGACTTATTTCAATGTAGAAATGTTTCCCCTTTTTTAAAATAATAAGTTTCTCATTAATGTTCATGTCTGTTTGCTGGCACTCTTTATATAATTCAAATGTAGTTTAAAATAGTGAATGAACTGCATATTACAAACAGTGGCAGCTTGTCTTCTCAGAAGTTCAGAAATTTAATAGATTTTAAGACCTGTCTTTACTGAGTAAAAAATTGTGTTATTTTTTGTGTGTATTGCAGTTATTTATTGTTCATGTTAAATAATACATACTTCTTACTAAAGCTTTATTCACTTTTAATAGGATGAAGAACGTCTTGCAATTATTGAAGATCAGCGTAAAATTGATGAGGAAAGGAGACGATTAATGAAAGAAAAAGAGAAAAAATTGAAAGAAGAACAACAAATCATTCTAAATAAAGGAAAAGTGAGGCCAAAACTTTCATTTTCCTTGAAACCAATAGGATAAGTGAAGAACTCATTTTTTTAAAGTGAAGCTAATGCAGGTCACCTTATTCTAAGGAACTTCATAAAATTTATATCTGATTAAATGTATTTATTGAAAAGCATTATTCTAAACTCAGATATACTGTCATGTGAAAATATCTCTTGTTCTGTAACAAGAACATTTGTGTAGTGCAGAAACAATATGATATTTTCCATTTTAGCATTTACTACCACAAGGAACATAACGGATTTGGATGTATTGGTAGATTGACCCTGATGCTTTTAATTATGACAGGCAATGAGAACATAAGGTTCAGTATTGATAATTCAATTCTGAATTTTTAAGCAGGTATTTCTTCTTTTATGCAACATAAAAGTAGAGATTTTTTTTCTTTTTATTGTTTTACTATCAAAATATGTGGCAACTTTATTAAAAGACTTTATTTCTGATGTACAGATGATAAAATTTTAAATTTGTTTTAAATTACTTTTTTTTTTTTTGCTAAAAACGTGTTGTACATAACTGGTAAATAAAATGTAATATTTTCTTTTCTTTCTTTTTTATTTACTTTTTAATACTTTCAAATCTGAATGAGAATATTGCTCCAATCCCTTTAAAAAAATATTATTAACTAAAACCATTCATTCCTCTTCTGAATCTTTAACACTTGGAGAGAGAGAGGGAAAAAAAATGTATATTTGAAACTACGATAATTTATTTTATGTTTTCGAAATTCTTTTGATTAGTGTTATAAAATGAATTGCCGGATGGATGTTTATTACAAATATGAACCACGAGAGATATGTATTGTTTTCTTTTTTTTTTCTTTTGAACATGAAATAAAAAAAAATGTACATTTTACTTGTTTTTTCAATTATGTAACCAAAAAAAAAAAAAAAAAATGCCATTTAAAAATCTTAACGTATTTGTTGCACAAAATTTAATGTTTAAGAAAGACCAGGATGGTAGCCACTTTTGAATGGCCTGTTCTTCCTCTTTCCTGGAAACAGATCTACATTTTTGTCACACAAAAAGGAAAAATTTCAAGCAACATTATCACAACATAACAAATTCAAAACCTTATGGTTATTTGTTATACAAACTTCGAGATTTAAGAAAGACCGGGATGGTGACCACTTGTGAATGGCCTCATCTTCCTTTGTCCTTGAAACCAATCCACATTTCAGTTGCACAAATAGGGAAAGCGGAAAAAATTTCATGCAGCAACAATATCAAATATAATTTCTCTTCAGTTTCCTGGCTTCTCAAAAGAGTTTGTAGTATAGTGAAGATCGTGTTCAAGAATAGACTGCTGATATTTCTTTTACAAGTTAAATATATATTTATATACTTCTTTCAGTTAGACAGCTTTATTAAAAAGCATATAATATTTATAAAATATTTATAAAAGCTTAAATACCTAAACATTGATCTTGCATGTGTCTGTTATTAGTTAGAATGGATTTTTATAATAGCACGAAATGAACAGTTAAAATTAAGGGTAGTATACGTGTTCTATTCAAAATGAAACCGAGCTTTTTACAATAGAACTTGAATGTATCAGCCAACCCTTTTGTAATGATGTTCTGTTATCTTTGAGCTTGCACCTGCACTTTTTCCGAGAATGCCACATCATTTTATCATTGTTTTATGAGTGACAGAATGAACCACAATATTGTTTTTATAGATTTTTTACATTTTGAGAATGAAAGAGCAACGAGTTGGTAAGAAATTTTGCATCAAATTGGCTAACTGATTTACTGAAACATTGCAACAAGCTTATAGAGGATTGTTTTAGCTGGCACTAATTAATGTTATGAATGGTACCAATGTTTCAAATCAGGTAGAACATCCACCAAAGACGATCTGAAAACTGGGTACCCTTCTACGTCAATGTGTGATCTTCACTTCAATAAAATGCCTGCAAATCATCATATAATCTTAATGTGCCGATAGATTGCATTACAGCAAAATTTGTGCCTTGTCTTTTGACTTATAAGCAAAACATAAATTGTGTCATAGCTAATCAGGAGTTGCTGGATCAAAATCATATCATAATTCTCCAGATTTGACCCTGTGTCTTTAGTTTCCAAAGTTAAAATCTAACTTGAAAAGTTGGAAGATTTGAAATAGGAATAAAAGAGAGAGAGAAGAAAATTTTTCATGAAACTTGTTACTAGTCCCCAAAAAAAGGATTTCCAGGATCCATTCTAGCAATGGAAGACACCTCAGAAGAAATGTATAAATAGAGGAGGACTGTATTTTCAAGAAGACAAGTCACATTAAGAGGTAGTTGTAGGAATTAATGATTTATTTTAAAATTTTGGTTTCTTTTTGAACAGTCCATGTATATTTATGTACCAATCAGTATTCCTTCTTTTTGTGCCTGTCATCTTTGAATGCAGCAAACTTATTAGATACATTTGCAAATAGATTTTGCCTATAAAGAACTGTGGCTGAAATTTCAGAAAATTAAACACCAACCTAGAATAAGGTGAGCTAGCTAGTAGCATTTGTAATCTGAAGTATTTATATTAATCCAAATGTTTGCTTCAAGCATCATTTACTTACTAGCTGATATACCCATGTTCCTCGGGATGAAACTGTTTTCATGATGAATATTTTTTTATGTATAAAAGTACTTATATATATAAAAATTCACAAATCTTCCCTCCAATTGTCTGCTCTCTCTATATATTTTATTTAAAATGAAATCAATTGCACCTAACAATTTTTAAAACTGTCAAAATCCAATATTTTCCATAAGTTATTAATAATTTTTAAAGAGTAACATAAAATTTAGTTACACATAATAATAAATGTCGAGTGATAATTCAGAAACAAAATTACCTGTAATATTTTCATTCAATAGGAATGGCAGTGAAATTTGCAATGAATTCATAAATATACTAAATTGCTTTAAGCAAATTTTCAGCTTGCAGAATATATGTATCAAAGACTAGTTTATTATAAAGTTCATAAGAGATATTTACCAGAAATGTTTATGAAATTAACCGACAGCTAAGAAAATCCTCTGTCAACTGGAAAGACTTCTCGGTTGCGAATGTTTGTCCAAAAGTTAATTAAAAATATAATATAGATGGTAGAACTTCCACATATTAAATACTAGCAGTACACTCACAGCGTTGCCCATGGAATCAGGACTTCAACAAAATGAGAAAAAAAAAACCGCCCACAATGACACGAAAAAGTTTTGAAATCAAAACAAAAGATGCAAATTATTGGTTTTCCTGCTTATTTTTCTTCTCTATAATGACATTTGACAGTACAGAGTAAAAAATAAACCGATATTTTCGAAAAAGTTTTTTTTTTAGGATTTAAAAGATTGATTCCTATAAACCAGGTAAAATGTTAAAGAATGAAAACCGAATGGAATCTTAAACGATTTCAAATGGAACAATACGCCTCAAAAAATATAAACATAATTTCTATAGTATTTAAATATATCAAAGAAGAAAAGAGATAAAATCTTTCACTTCAGGTTTAAACTTTTAAGCCATATTATGTAAATAGCTCCTTGAAATCATATTTCATTTTTTTCTAGTCTTCTCTAACTAAAGATATCAGCCATTTGATTTGATTTGAAAAAGGGTTTTTTGGGATTTTCAGATACAAAGGCTATTATCCCCTATTCATTCCAAAGTTCTTTTCAATCCGTAAACAAAAAAGAAGGAAAAATTGTCATCATTGGTCTAGAACTATAGCTGATTTGATTCGGTCCAGACAAAAAAAATGACGCCCTCCTAGAAGGGCTTCCAAATTCTTTTCCTTTTTTTTTTCATATCAGCCGTATACTCAACTGTCAAACAGTATAAAAACAAACAAGTTAAAAGAATTATCTGTCGACGCGAAGCAAAGGGGTTATGTCGTCACGCGATTTCGACGAAATGCATGTTGGGAAAATACGTCACGCGACCTTGATTAGAACCGATTGAAGAACCATAAAGAGAATTTTGGGGCGAAAATTTTTTAACACTTCAAAAAAAAATAATTAAAATTCAACCAACTGTTAAATTTTAACCATTCTTGTCTTAAATCACGGAGAAACATTATGTTTATTACTTCAACAAATTTCAAATTGGTAACAAAATTAGAATGCCGGATGCAAGAAATTGAAATTCCAAACGAAGTTTATTAGGCTTAACCGACTATTTTTAAATTTTTTTTCAAAATTTAGTAAATTGCATTAGTTCAAAACTAACTTCATTAGAACGGAAATTGCATGCTCTTTCCGATGGTGTGTCTATTTTTGTTGTACACTTAATTGAAACCATTCTATTGAGAAATTAGTGCAAAAAATCAACCAACACAACACAAAACATTAAATAAAAAATTTTCTAGATTAAATTTTAAAATTTCGGCTTCGAGGTGCATTCCGTCACCATTAGGGCTACCTGTGTGCCAAATTTCAAAGTTGTAAGTGCGATAGATTCGTCTGGACATCGCACGCAGGCACACACACACATAAACATTGCCTTTTAAAAGTATAGATGCAATAACCCTATTAATGCAATGAATTTTCAATTGGATTGGAGATGAAACTTGATTAATTATTAAAACCATATAAATCTTTTGGGATTCTCTTTTGATAGTAATTAATAAACTTAAGCAATAGTGTTTTTCACATACAGGAGAAAAAAAAATGACTTAAAACTTGTCATGGTGCTGTGATCATTTATTGTTAACTTTTTTTTTCATTTGTAGTGACAAAAATTGCAATCAAACTCATTAAAGGAAATATTCACATATATGTTGTTTGACGGCCAGTTTGAGACTTGTGTTCAGTACATCATTTAATACAAATATTAGCACCCTTATTGATTTTATATGAATAGTGTTTTTAAACTATAAAAGATAATGCTTCAAACATACATGAATTTATTATAACATTATGAAGCCATAGTTTGTCTTTCTTGTCACAAATGTCAAAATTGCTCGTAATTTGTCTAAAGCAAGAACAATAAAAATCAAACAATTTAGCTATAGCTATGAATACATTTCTGACAGTTATGTCAAGTTTCATTGTTACAGATTGATTATCTTAGCTGCGAATGAAACCAGAATTCATTCCAATTAGACCTTGAGAACAGGCAAAAACGAAGTTTTCAAATTAAAAGTGGGAAAATATCAGTTCTATTTCCCCTATTCATTAAACTTTAATATCTAGTGTATGGTATTTCAAATATAAAATTACACAAAACCTGGAATTTTTTTCAATACTTTATTGCTTTCTTAAAAACGGAGCAAGGCAAATTAATAAATAAAAAATACAATATTAAAGAAAAATACAAATATTTGGAAAGTTAGACATGAAAAACAACCTAGTCTAAGCATTTCTAATAAAAGAAGCATTGCACAGAAAGTGACTAAAATAATCTTACATACATCATTGGGTAATAAAAATATTTAAGTAGTACATTCAATAACATAAAATTTCACTAAAGACCTTGCAACTAGTGATATTTAAATTTTCATCATTTTGAATGAACTCCATCTTGGTGAGAGTGACATTTTAGCTTGTAATAATATCTTTTACTTATTCTTTTATATAAACAAATGGAAGCACCACCAAAAGTTGGAGCCTAATTACATTTCAAAAATTAATAATTAGCTACTTTATTTTTAAAAATATATTTAATATCAAATTATTAATTTCCAACCATGTTAAAAATGCCAGAAGATTCAAATTGCATGCTTCTAATTAAATATGAATGTAAATACTTATTTTTAGTCAATGCAGCTTATTTACACAGAAATCAAATACATGTTCATTTTGAAAGATATTCAATATTTTTGTTAAAATAGTTACCTTATTAAACAGAGAGAATACAGAGATGCTCATTTACCTAAAAAATAATCTTTCTCCTTAAAGTAATATACAATTTTTTTTAAAATTATTAAACCATCCAGTATATTTGATTGCAACAAATTAAGCATTTCTATCACAGGCATGCTTTTAAAATTCTTTAATTTAAGAAAGCTCTTACTCAGGGATGAAACTAGAATGAGGGGGAAGAGAAGAGTTCTTGCCATGATCACTAAACAATCTAGTTTCATCCCTGCTTTCCTGTTGTTTTTTCAACTAAATAAGGAACATTTTTTAAAACTTATTTTAGGAATTTTTTTGTCATAACTTGCTCCCTTTTTATTTTAAAAATAAATTTTGTACATTATAAAATTTGGGAGGGAAAAAAAAAAAAAAAAAAAAGGACAAATTATTTATAACTTTCCCATTGAGTATTCATGAGTACATGGAAAATGTTTTAAGATTTTGCTCAATCTTTTACACTTGATGTGCTGCCTAAAAATACAAACACAGTCTGTTTCTGATTGTGTAAGTAAAATGACTAATGATATATAGAAATGATAAACATAAGAAAGAATACTAACATTCTTTAACATATTTTTCTATACTAATACACCAAGAAAAATAAGTCTCACATAATTAACAAAATGCATACTATTAAAAGGATTTGACAAGAAAAACCTTTTTCATGTATTCCCTAAAAGTTAGTTAAAATAGCTTTCAATTTCATTACTTTTTGTAATAATTATCTTTAAATATAAATTTTCAAGAAGTGCAGTACATCATCCAATAATTTACTTCAAACTAAAAGCACCAATAAAAAATAAATTCATTGCATTTTATAACAATGTATATGGTCCCAGATATCTATTAAAAGATGAATTTCTTTTAACAAACCAGATAATTTTTTTTAATTATGCTTCATGAAAATTAACTCTTTGCGCCTGAAAAAGTAATTAGAAGCATTCATTGAATACAAAAGTTTATTTTATTGTTTCAAGACATAAAAAATGTATAATTTTTTGTTTGTTCTTTCCCCAAAAATTGTGTCTGCAAGTTCTTACAACAGTGTAGATATTTTATTAAACAATCAAAATCAAGAAACATCAAAATGATGCACCATCTAGAATGGTACCCAAGACAACACTATTGAGTAAAAAGGGTTAGTTATATTTAGTTTTAATTTAACCAATTTGAACCTTGTTTTAGCAGTTCACTGTTCATCAATTTTTAGTTTACACAATCTGTTTTATGGACTTTTAATTAAAATTTTTCATTTTCATCTTACCAGTCAACAAAATATATCTAGTTTTCACTGACCATCAATTTAGTCTAGGGAGGAAAAAAATTGGATTTTCAACAACATTTAGTATAAGCATGTGTTTCCAAGCAGAATGCAAAATTAAACTAAACTCTTTTCATAGTCCATTAACCACAGATTTTTAGCACATTCAAGAGAATATGCATAACAAAAGCATACAGTCTGGATTTTAAGCAAATGATCTTCCATTTATTATTGCTTTACAGTTTTTTAATAAAAGTCTAAACTATCTGACAATTACT
This sequence comes from Araneus ventricosus, assembly GCA_013235015.1. Classification (NCBI taxonomy): domain Eukaryota; kingdom Metazoa; phylum Arthropoda; class Arachnida; order Araneae; family Araneidae; genus Araneus; species Araneus ventricosus. The sequence continues at coordinate 3,904 of BGPR01026610.1, read as the reverse complement.
AAATAAACAACTACAATGCAAATCAATCATGCCAGTATAAAAAGTCAGAAAAAATAATCATCTATATATAACATGATAGAGATTTGGATTCGTAATTTCAAAGGAATATCGCTAATAATGGGCCACTCTTATGAATTTCTATTATGAGTCAATTCCCAAGCAGTATGAATAAAATAACAATGCTATTTTAAGCATAATTTATAAATAACTAGAAGTAAGCGCACATCGTTGCCCATGGAATCAGGACTTCAACAAAAAGGGGAAAAGAAATGCCCACAATGACAAAAAAAAAGTTTTGAAGACAAAATCAAAACAAAAGATGCACATTATTGATTTTCCCACTTGTTTTTCTTTGCAATGATGACATTTATCAAAACAGAAATGTATATAATATTGAAATTGCCTGCTTCTTTTTCCTCTCAACAATGACGCGAATGTAATGACGTCACCTGCCGGAAGGAATCAGATTTTGGAAATGCATGCTGGAAATGAAAGCATATGACGTCACCTGCCGCGAGGACGGTTGCGCACCAGCGAATGAAATTGCAACAATGCATTCTGGGATCGTCCGGAGAAACTCTTACTGTTAAATCTCGCTAGCAAAAAAACTGTTTGAACTGATTAGGGAAAAATTAATTAAAAAAGAAAAAAGATATTTTAACCGTTCTAATTTTAAATCCGTCAGAAATGTTCCAGTTATTAAAAAAAAATGAAAATTATAGAGAAGTTAGATCATCAGATGCGAGAATTTGAAGAAATCCTTATTAAAAATTACCATAAAAGTGACTGTTTTCCAAATATTTCTCAAAATTCAGTAAATTACGTTGGACGTATGAAACAAACTTCATTAGAACGGAAATCATTTGCTCTTTCCGATGGTGTAACTTTTCTTTGTACAGTTATCCAAAACCGTTCTATTGACAAATTAATGCGAAAAATCACCAAAAACAAAATATTAAATAAAAAATTTTCAAGAAAAAAAATTTAAAATTTAGGCTTTAAGGTGCATTGAGACACCATTACGACTACCTGTGTTCCAAATTTCATGGCTGTGAGTGCGATAGATTCATTTGGACATCGCACACACACACAAACATTGCCTTTTATAAGTATAGATTTTTCATAAAGTAAAATAGAGTAATTGTATCTTTTAAAATTACCTGTAACTTATAATATTTGCATATTCCAAAAAAATGTAAAAGATGTTTTGTTGTTTCCCTCTCATTGTATTCACAGTTACTGCAAATTCAAACATTTATATTACATGTCAAAATTTCATATATGAAATAAATTCATGAAAAATGCAAGCAACAATAATGATACAAAAAGGGGGTTGGAAGGAACTTCTAACATCAAAGAATAAGTTCAATGGCATCCATCTAAAAAATAAACATAACAGCTCTTAACTTGCACGTTAAGTATTGTTAAAATATGCTAATTTACAAGCTGGACCCTTAATTGGAAATATACTGTTAAAATATCCAAGTTGTACACTGAAAATCCTGAAAGAGATACTTTTAAATAACAATGCAATAAATCATCAATATCATACATCAAATATAAATCATATCAAAACAATTCAGATTTTTAAAATCATTTTTTAAAAATAAAACATTCTATAACCAACTTTTATAATTTATAAAATTTTAATATAAAAATGTTTTGAGGCTTTATCCCTTAGAACAGCAGTTTATGTACTATCAGCATGCTTATAAAATAAAATTACTAAAGACAACAATTATTTTGTCTACATCTGCAAAGAAAATATCATATTTCTTCTATTATAAAAATAAAAGAATAACTTGCACCAAATTAAAGAAACATAATAGATTCTTAAGGGGGAAAATCTGAAACCTTTTATTAACTAATATTTCATATCATTAAAGGCTTGCCTTTGAAACCAAAAAGGTATAATTTTTTTTATTTCCTTTCAGTACTTAAAATGGCCTTTCAGAAAGATGAAAAAGTTTAATAATATTTTTCATAAACTAAAAACAAAGGAACCAAAGCAAAATTGGAACTCTGTCAGCTGTTTGGTTTCTATTAAAAGCATGTGAAATTAAAATTTATATAATTCATCAGACAAATAATCATATCTGGACTTTCAAGTCTTAATCAACACCATTGCAAAATTGCCAACAGTACAGTTACATATAAAAAATAAGATAAATGGATCAGTTTAAAGAAGATATCATAGAATAATAAAATAAAAAAAACATTTGTTTAAGCTGTCACACTATCTATATTATTGACCAAAATGCATACATTTAATTTAAAAAGAACAAGTATAACATTAGAGTCAAAAAGTATTTGATAAACAGTTATTCAGTTTGACTAAAAGGAGGATAAATATTTAATATTGCCTACTTCACACTACTTTATCACAACCATCAAGAAGGGATTAACTACACACATGCAATGATACATTGTCACATCAATTTTTTATAGCAAATATAAAATACCAGTCACTCAGAAAGATGTTTTAATATTTTGATGGTGGACATTATGGATGATGGACATGGAAGTTTTCTTTAAAATAAAAATTAACAATGATCAACATTAACACTCATAAAGTAGATAGTAAAATATTTGCAACTTTATACAATTGTAAAAGGATGAATGCAGAAATGGAATAGTATTATTTTTAATTAGATTCTTGGTGGATTCTTCAACTATTAACTTTAGCTCAGAAATACATTATATTAATACAGCAAATTTGAAAACATTTCAAGGATATATGGTCCATGGATGGAATGAAAATTTTATTTTCTAGAGTGATAAAGAAATTTTAGCTTTGTATTTTAAATTATTTACATCAAGAACAACTATTTTATATAAATCAAGCAATTAAAATAAAATCACTGCTGATTGGACACATCAAAGCCTCAGGTAGATAATAATGAAAAACTTGAAATCAAATTTATTGGACTTGGTTTACAATACAAATTTTATAAAAAGAGAAACAATACAATCACTTCAAATGGTTTTATTCTATTAATGATGACAACAAGAAATAAAGAACAGCATCAATTTAAATGCAAAGACATATTCCCACAAAAACAGAACAGTAAAAAGAAACTATAAATACTTTTGTTACTAGAAAAAGCATAAATAAATCTTTGGTGTTTGTTTAAAAAGAGTAAAGATATGCTTTAATTTAGTTCTAAAACATGAATGTAATTCATGACACAGATTTCAAGCATAGGGTGTCTCTGTTGGCAGCACAAACTTCTGTTCAAAGGTCCATCTTCATGAACAGCAAAACTGATTGAACCCAGAATCTTGCTCATTTCGTTTATAATCAGATTTTAACTTTACCATTTATCACACACCATTTCCATGTCCGTATTTTTTTGCAAAATTATGTGGCTTCCAAACATGAATACTAAAAGAAATTATAGATTAATTCTTTAAATAAACTGTACTTTAAAAATGACTATTCAATTCTCATAATTTTGAAAAAAATTTCAGCATCAAAATATTAGCCAAACCAAGATCCCAAGATAAGGAAATATAAAAAAAGTTGTGACATATTCATACATCTGCTCTCTCATATAATAGAAAAATTGGTAGTCTTTATATTTATCAAGCATTGATTGAAATTTACACAGCTGACAGTGAATTTTTAGAAATAATTGTTAAAATTTTAAATATCTAAATATTCAAAACATTTAAAATTCTTAGATTTATAAATTGAGAACAATGAATTGTTCGTAAATGCATGCCAGATGAATTAATCCAAAAATTCAACATCATATTTTAACAAAATTTCTAAAAAATTCTAAGGTTTTTAGTAGTAACAGGAAATGTTCCTGTTATCTACTGTCAATCATGGCACTTACAATGACTGCCTATCCCTTGGCCTTAAGTCCTACAATCCTGCATATAAAATTATTACGTAATA